>JAPFFP010000113.1:1427243-1445986 GCA_026153255.1 Solanum medicagineum | reverse complement strand
AAACTCCTCCCCAACACGACACTCTTCCCATCTTTTTCTACAAAAAAATAAATATAAATATATATATATATATATATATCATTTTTTAAAAAAAAAAAATATTTACTTTTTTTTTTTAAAACCTAATTATATACTAACAACACTATATTCTACCAATTTATCTTAATAGATATAGGACATGTAGTACAGGATTTTTAAATAAGTTATCACTTCCAACCCATAAACTAACTTAATTATCTAAAATTATCCTAAGCTAGATAACAAAGGTTATCAAATAGTTCAAATCACCCTTCTAAATTTTATAAAATAAATCATTTATGGAATAAAAAACTCTATTTCTCAAAGGACCTAATGGGTCATTACAATTCTACTCTCCCCAGACCCCACTTGCGGGATTCCACTGGGATATTGTTGTTGTTTATAAGTTTTGTATCAACCACAAGGATGGGGGAAGCATGACATTTTATGTTTATAATAGGCCTTACTTAGAACTTAATGTACCCTATACAAAGAGAAAAATATCCTGATCTTTGAAAATACAATTATTCCTTCACATTATAACTACTTGATTTACTCTAGGAGGTAGGAGTATGGTCCGTGTACGTTCAACTCTCCCTAGATCATACTTGTGAGATTTTACATGTTACTCAAGAAAATATGCTTCCTCTCAAGTAAAGTGTTCTTGACTCGAGACGTAACTCTTGCTTGCAAGACCCACTCTACGTATATTCTAATATACACTGCACAAGCTTCTCATCAAGAATAACAAAAGTTGTATGCAACTTTTTTCTAGAAGATCTGTTAAATGTGTCATCAAAGTCATTACCAATGAATGATCCAGTCAACAATGGAACTGCACAAATAGCAGCACATGAGATATTTCAAAAACCATTCTTCCTTTTACTACAGTCTTATCATCCTGTTAAGTGCATATGAAAAAGAAGATGGCAAGTGCATACAATAAGACTGTGACGTCCACAATCAGAACATAAGCACTACATCACTTTCCAATACGTCATGTCTATTAAGATGATGTCCCAATGAATCTCACAAATGGCTACAGATCCTTACCTGGTAAACATTGACCAGTTAGTTATACAACTAATAATGTGGACCGCTAAATTAATTGGTTAATATAACGAAAAAAAATCAATCTTTCTTGTTAGGAAAATCAATAGATCTTGATTACTGTCTAACAAGAAGTCAACACCACAATGACCTAAAATATATTTGAGATACCAAAATCACTTCGACAGTAGGTCAACATACAACTCAATCAGTCAAGTCGAATGTTCTAACTAAGCTAGAGAATAGATAGTTTTGTAACAATTTCAATCGTTATTTGATAATGAAAAAGAAACATTTCATTATCATGTTGTGCATATCTATAACCATGATAATGAAACCCTTGGATGAGGGCAATTGATTTAAGGGTAATGATCATATCATGTTGCCAAGACCTGGATCCCCCTTAAGTCCTAATCATAAATAACTACAATCATTAAGGTTTGTTCATAGAAGGTACAAATAAATTTATTGGACCAGCACACTCCATGAGTGCTGGTTAGAGAGAATGATTGACCTTGTAACTACTAGTTTACATGATACTTATGCAAGAATGTGAACGCTCATCAGAGAATCTCAGTAAATTGTCTCATATGAAGAAAATTGTATCCAATCCCTACTAACTTGTTGATGATATAACTGAATAGCGCTGACTCTTCACTTTTGGTGCCGCACACGTGTCAACAGGACATGGGTGTGGGTGCGGAATTCATACTAGATATGGTTGATCAATTTTTGATACTTTTGACCCAAATCAATCGAGAAATTCGAGACAAGTTCGAGACAGATACAATGATTTCTGAAATCAAAACAAAAGCTAGGGTGAAATCATAATTTAGGCATAAGTTACTTATCATTAAATGATATTTGAATTAGAATTTCTGCTACCAAAAGTTACTTCGCAAAATATTTACACATATCAACATCACTGTTGAATGTGCAATGAACATTGAACTCAAGAAGTGTATCATGGCCTCTATATCATTTGTCATAGCCACATTACGTCAAAACAATAAGGAGATGTCTTTGTAATAATAATGCATTAACATCCTTCCAAATAGTCCACCATAATTTAAGCATATTTTCTATAAAAATATTTTTAGATATTTGAATATATTTTTAGATATTATCTTTTATCAAAAATTATCTCGAATCTTAAAATTGAGATCACGAAGGATCCAAACTCTAGACTTGCACCCATATCGAATACTAAACTCGTAACCTATAGGTCATACAAAGACAATTTTAATTGTTGCTTCAAGGCTCCCCTTTTGAATTTACATTATATAAGTAAATAAATTAAAAGCATTCTTATTTTTTTTTGGACTTTAGATTCAATTCAACAGTATTACTTTGCCATTACAGTTGAATAAATAGGGAGAAGCCATTCATTTATGCCAGGACGCTCGGCTATAGAAGCCGTTCATCTCGTAAGAAGACTGGCGGAGCAGTATGAGAAAGACAGGACTTATACATGGTATTCATTGACCTAGAAAAAGCTTACAACAAAATTTCTAGGGAGATTCTATGGAGGTGCGGGGAGGCTAGGCCAATTAAGGACATGAATGATAGAGCCAAGACTCAAGTACGGACAATGGGAGGAGACTCAGAGCACTTTCCCGTGTTGATATTGCACCAAGGTTCGACTCTCATCAATTTTTATTTGCCATGGTGATGGATGTATTGACACGACATATTCAAGGTGAGGTGCCATGGTGATTGATGAGACTCGTAACGGAGTTAATACTAAGTTGGAGGTTTGGAGACAGATCTTGAAGTCTAAAGGGTTTGGGTTGAGTAGGACCAAGCTTGAAAACTTGGAGCGAGTTTAGTGATTTTACGCATGAGGCTGAAGTAGAAGTGAGGCTTGATACACAGGTCATCCAAATGAGAGGTAGTCTCAGAAAAATGGAAAGATTGAAGAGGATGTCACCCACCGTACTGTTGCAGGAAGGATAAAATAGAGGCTCTAATCTGGAGTCTTGTGCGATAAGAAAGTGCCACCTAGATTCAAAGGCAAGTTCCATAGAGTAGTAGTTAGACCAGCTATGTTGCAAAGTGTAGAGCATTGACTGATCACGAACTCTCAATCCAGAAGATGAGGATGTTGCGATGGATGGGTGAGTATTACAAGATGCAGATCTCTGAGACAAATTGGAGGTGACCCTGATGGAAGGCAAGACGCGGGAAGTAAGATTGAGATGAATCGGACATGTGATGAGGAGATGCACGAATGTCCCATTGTGGAAGTGTGAGAAGTGGTTATGGATGGATTCAGGAGAGGTAGAGGTACACCAAAGAAATATTGAGAGAAGTAATTAGATAGGATGTGGTACATTTGTAGCTTAATGAGGACGTGATCTTGGATAGGAAGGTGTGGAGAACATAAATTAGGGTAAAAGGATAGTAGCTAGGAGTGTGTTTATACTAGTACGTAGAATTGTTTTGCCTTGTTGCCCTTACTAATAGTCATATGATTACTATTATACTTTCTTTTGACAAAGGTAACATTAACTACTATTATACTTTCTTGTTTTTCAATTTTACACTATACTATTTGGTGTAGTTTATTTGTAGTATTATTTTGTTGCAGTACTGTTATGTTCTTTGTTGTTTTGTTATCTATCGTCTATCACTCTATTGTACTTTCATTATGTCTTTACCTAGACTGTTTTTGCCTTGAGCAGAGAGTCTATACGAAAACAACCTCTCTACCTCACATTTAAGGTAGAGGTTTGCATACACTTTACTCTCCCCAGACCCCATTGTGTGGAACTACAAATAGGTATATTACGACTATTGTATTGCATTTGAATATATTGGAAAACATGTTTTGTTAGATCCCTAATAACCCCATAAGAATCACAACACTGAACAAAACATGACAAATAAACTCATAATATGGAAACAATAAACAAACATGACAATACATGTGAGAATACACTCATAATATGAGAACGTTAAATAAACATGACAATTTATTCCTAGATCTTTAGATTCAATTCAACATCATTACTTTGCAAATGTAGTGAAATAAATAAAAAGAAAATTTTTATTGGGATTCGTAGTAATCTCACAATAGATTCACATAACACTAAATAAACGCATCAGTACACATGAGAAATCGACTCATAATGTGAAAACAATAAATAAACATGACAATACACACGACAAATAGACCCATAATGTGAAAACATTCTATAAACATGACAATACACGTAATAGATAGACTTGTGCACCAACTATAAATAACACAAGCATTCCTCTCAAAATTGCTCAGGCTTATTCAGCCAAAACATCTTATTTTCTTCTTTGATTAATTGTTTTTGCAATGGAGAAGAGGACAAACGGTAGGCAAAAGATTGAATTGAAGCTCATCGAATCAGAAAAAGCAAGGCTCATTACTTTCTCAAAAGGAAAAAAGGTTTGTTCAAGAAAGCAGATGAGTATTCAATGCTGACCGGAGCAGACGTTGGTGTTTTACTATTTTCACCAAGTGGAAGACCACATTCCTATGGCTCCAAGAGTGTGAAAGAAATAACTGATAAATTTCTTGGATTGAAACAAGACGATCGCCAAGGTGATGATGCTAATGTGGGCGAATCAAATTCTATGAGGCATTTGAAGATATTCGCAAAGAAAAACAAGCATTGGACGAGAAAGAAAAAGAACACCCTCGCTCAGCCATACTGTCAGACAAACACAGGTTAGAGGAGTACATGGCACTCCAGTCGAGGTTGGACAAAGTTTATAAGGACATAAAAGGTAAATGTGTCCTAGAACCAGAAGAGGAGGAAAGTTCTTGAATTAATAATTACCATGGAGGTGGTAATTGGAATGCTTCAATTTGGAGTTGTCCTTGGAGTTTAGCAACAATCGAGTCTTCGAGAATGGTCAAATCTTGTTTTTATTATTAAGTTAATTGTTGTTAGTTTCCCAGAGTCTATTTATCCTAGGTTTTAGACAACAAAAAAGAAAGTTTTAGAGTTCTTGTGTTATTAAGTCGGTCATTTCATTTGTTTCATATTTAGTCTTTAATGATGCTTTGTGTTGCCAAAATTAGTAAATCAATTGAAATAGTTCATTGAACTAGTGAATTGTGTGAAAGTTATTGATCAAAGAAAGCTCTTGTGCATTCATTAGTGTTCTTTTATGTTTCCATTTCCAGTGAGATTGATGCATTTACATTTCACACCACGCCTAGCTCTGTGAGATGGTGAGAATCTCTGTAACATGAGTTTATCTAACATCTATTGACTTTATAGACACATTCAGAAGTTCAAGAGTGCTATATCTAACTAGTTTTTCAACGCGATCTATGAACGTAATGGAATAAAGCACCTTATTTCTTTTTGTCTGGAGCACATACACAAATGGAATTCTTTTCATGTACAAATACAAAATAAATTTCACTCAATTACATTAGCCTTACAGATACTTTTTCGAATTCCTCTTATTCGTTTTCTGGCTCCAAGTTTGTGCAACCTCAATTTCTAAAATAGAAATATAAGTATTAACTATTTAAAGTCAAAACCGCTCTTCCAAAGTAAGTACTGCATGTCCTTTAAAGTATAACAATCGGGGGCAAGTGTATTTTGCACATGCATTGGGAACACACAGTTTAGACATAAAACACAAAAAAGGATATTTCCATACCTGAGAAGTGCTAGTGTTCCTTGTCTAACTAATAAGCTTGTCAAGGTAAATTGACATGTAAAGCAATTGCCTATCAAATTTTATGATACAAAAAATTGAGCGGCAAACTCATAATGCAAGCTCTTATTTGACCAAGCTTAACATCTTCACGGTTTGGATTATATAGCACATGAATGTTCCCAACTACAAGCCTCCTCGGGTGGGGTAGCAATCAAAGCACCACTAATGCCTGCATTAGGGTAGACTTTCTACGTCACACTCCTTGGGCTGTGGCCCTTCCCCATACACTACTAATGCGCGATGCTTTGTGGTCTGGATTGCCTTTTTTTACACAATATTTACTCTATACTGTGAAAAAAAAAATGTGAAATAGCAAAAGTTTTATTTTCCATTTACACGTACATTTTCTTTGAATGTGATTCAAGAAAAAAATTCGACAACTCCAACTCAATAAAACCTTATAAGATGATTTTACACCTCTAATTAGTTACATTCGTTGTTACTTTTTAAACTTGTTCAGGTTAAATAAGTTGTTGAACTAATTATTTCCCTTTTTTACATTATCTTTATCGCTTTCGGTGTTATTTTCAAGTTTTCCTTTTGAGTAATATTGGCAAATCTTTGCCCAGTAACACTAAAGTCATAGTGCATATATTACAACTCACATAATTTTTTATATTTTTTATTTGCACTGGGTGTCCGAGTCTGTTAGAGCCCCGACTAATCCCGGGGGTGCACAGTCCCTCAGCAAGGAGTTTCCCGCAAGTGCACCATGGTTAATTTAGGTTTTACCCAGTCCGATGACCCTCAGAAATTGTTTGCACCCAGTGGGTTTCAATCTTGAGACCTTGCACAGGCCCTCGGCAAGGAGTTTCCCGCAAGTGCACCACGGTTAATCCAAGTTTTACCTAGTCCGTTGGCCCTCAGAAATTGTTTGCACCCAGGAGTTTCCCGACTCACATAATATTGTGCTCCCTAATACACTTTGAGACCTACAATTAAGTTATTCCATAAATAATACATATGCTTCTTTATATATTCCATCCAAACTACAGAAGGTATGATTCACATCTGATCAATTTCAATACTAATCCTTAGATTGGCACTGCCTAGTGGCTAAACCAATTCTTAGTTCATATTTCTCCTATCTCGCTTAAACACCGCTAAGGTCAGTCCTAACTTTTGATTGCATTGTTAATATTTACTACGAAGGCTTTTACCTTATCATTACTTGCGTTAAGGGTCTAACATCCTCTCTGTCTTCACAAGGTAAGGGTAAGATTGTGTATGCATCATCCTTCCCAAACCCCACTTGCGGGATTACACCAGGTATGTAGTTGTTATTGTTATAAAAACTACAATTATTTGAAATGCACATCTGTCAGAAAGTAATTCTTGTAGTTATTATTTTGGCAAATTTCATTAGATTGAAATTAAATTTATCATTTATTCAGATATTAGAAGTTGTTGCTGGAGGTTTATGAACAAATGGCTTTCAAAATTGTCCCAAACTGGAAGAGCACATCCTACATGGTTATTACAAAATTTAAGTGAAAAATAAATTGAAAAATCAACTTATCAAATTATTCCAAACAACTTAGTGATATAGTACTCATTTTGGGATTGTCTGTTATCTTTGGGTGTGATACACCGACTTATACATTGATCAGCTTAGGCGCATCATAAATTGGATACCCTTGAATCATGATGTACATCATCTTTCAATAAAAACGACTTGTGATGCTCACAGAGCGTTTTCCAAGTAGCAAGGTATATTATTGGAAATAATCTAATTGACATCAGTTACTCTTAGTATAAGAGTACATGTCCTGGCGATCTCATATCTCATGAATCTGTGATCAGGATAAGACAGAGCTACAAATGAGTTTCTAGGTCTTGTCATTGACATATACATCTCAAGTTTGGAATCAAGAGATTAGAGTTAGGTAATAACAAGTATCCATTTCCTTATTTTGTCTGGGACATTAAGCCAAGAAGGATAGAATTGCATTAACCTACAATAGAAGGAATTTAGTTTCTCCACCATATCTTTGGTCATTGAGGGTCTTAATCAATTCATTATAAGCAAATATGTCCATGTAACACCCTATGTAGACCTAAATATGCACCAATAAGTAATAGGTGCAACAACATGATGACTAAAAGTGATAAATGTGGACTAGATACACTAAGAGAAAAATTATCTCCAGAAACCTACAAATCATGGGGTACATGTGGACTTAGTTAAGGACACAACAGAACAGGAATTAAGGGATCCACATGGCGATGCCAAAGAAGATGTTCCTAGCTGAATAAGACCTTATGGAAAGAACTCACTGAAACTTGATTTTTGCATTGTATCAATTTAAAGTATCTGTGCTTTCTGGTATGCTTACAGCTCTATCACTTCTAATCAATTGTGCTTTTTTTTATGACAAGGGGAACCCGCTGATCGCTTGTGCTTTCTTGATGTTCTTTTCCCAATTGTTGAACTTTAACAGAAAGAGGCTATGGCAGTTTACTGGGTTCAATTCTATAGACTTAGATTCATCAATAGAAATAGGCTATTCCTAATCAACAGATTGCTATATGTTAAGATAAGCTTTAAAATATATGATACGCCTTCTGCTTCACCTTCAAGTTCTTTCATCTTTGAACATAATAAATAACTTTTCTTGTGCTTTCAAGGGAGTAGTCCAGAGGTCAATAATGTTGGAGAAGAGCCATGAGATCTTAGGTTCAAATTCCACAAGGCAAAAACACCAGTCATTTCTTCCCATTTTCCTAAGCCTTGGTAGGCAGAATTACATGTACTGGTAGGAGACAGCAGGTCACTGGTTAGTCGAGGTGCATTTAAGCTGACCCAGACATCACCATCAATTAAATATAAATAAATAAATCACCATGGTCTTTCTGTCTGGCTTGTCTCAACTCTTCATTTATAAGTGTCATCTTAATCAAGTTTCCCTCAATTGTGCATTTCATATAGCCTTTAATTTTGTTTCTCAACCAAGGGATCATCTGGGAGGTCTTAAAACTTAATAGATGTGCACTCAACTTGAACACTACCAATAGAAGGCAACTGCTCTTCATCCAACAAACTTTCAACCCGCCATAATATCATTTTAAGATTCAAGGTAGTAACAAAGTGATTCCAAGATAGATGAAGGTCAAATTTCTCATAGATTGGTTAATAAGCTAAGTATGAGTATATTTTGAGTTAACCATGAATTTTCATTATTTTGCATTATTCATCCATAAACTAACATTGCGGATGATACAGTTCTGATTGATGAGACTCGCAATAGAGTTGACGTTAGGTTGGAGGTTTGAAGACAAACCCTGGAGTTTGAAGGTTCAGGTTAAGCAAAACCAAACCAGAATGCTTGGGATGCAAGTTCAGGAAGTGAGGTAGATGTGGAAGTGAGGCTTAATACACAGGACATCCCCAAGAGGGTAAGTTTCAAGTATCTTGGGTTTTTAATTCAAGAAAATAAAGAGATCGACAATGACATCACGCATTGTATTTGTGCAGGGTGGATGAAATAGAGGCCCGCTTCCAAAGTCTTGTGTGATAAAGAGGTACCACCAACACTTAAAGGTTAGTTCACAAAGTGATGGCTAAACCAACTTTGTTGTATGGGGGACAAAGTGTTGGCCAACCACAGATCAGAAGAGATTGATGATCATCACACATCGTATTAGTGCAAGGTGGATGAAATGGAGGCTCGCTTTTGAAGTCTTGTATGATAAAGAGATACCACCAAAACTTAAAAGTTAAGTTCATAGAGTCATCGGGTAGAAAGTTAGTAGGTAGTTTTTTAAAAAATTAACAAGAAAAAAACTATCTTGTAAATAGACTACTTTCTTGATAAATGTAAAACTTTCAAACAAAAATTTGTGTGATGACAAAAGATTCTGGAAAATATAAACGACCCGTGTTCTCAGAAATAGAACAATATTTTGTGCTCTAACATTGAATGATTGACTTACAAACTAGTAATATACTAAGAAGGATGTATATGTTCACATATTATCAAACAGATTAATCAAAAAGCGTAAATACTATTATCAGATATATCAAAGGAGGACAACTAAACTAACACATTGTACTTGTAGTTCATTCACAAAACAAACCTAGTCAAACTTCAACCACAGTTAAATTTAACAACATACCACACAACAAAAACAATAACAACTAACATCAAGCCCAAACTTTTTGGGACTGCTCTATGAATCCTCAACATACATTCCGCCCCACTTGAGTCATTTCATTCCGAATAAAAATATGTACTTTTATACAAACTAAGGGCAGGGGGTGGGTTTATAGGGCATTTAATGGTGCCTGTGAACACATAGTCTCTCCACCAAATTAGTTATTTTATGTACCTATTTCCTAGAACTGATTTAATATCATCTATTGGCACCTATGCTCCAAAACGGCTGAATGGTGCACTTGGTTGAATGCTTAGTTATTTACCTAAAGGAGCAAACTACACCTTACTTTCAACTTTGCATGTGCATTCTAGTTTCTCTCAACTTTGACAACTTAAGGCTACAATCTTTCCAGAGACAGAACATTATCTTTGGTATAGGTTCAATCCTAGGGAAGCATCTAATATACGACAAAAGCATGCCATGTATAGTGGAATCTGGGGAGGTATACTCAGGCCTTACGCCCTTCCTCGTAGAGATAGAGAGGTTGTTTCCCATAGACCCTCGGCTGAAATAAAGCATTCCAAACAGTTTGAAAAAGGGGATACAGACACGGATACAATAAAAACAACAAAATAATGTGAAATGGAAAGCATAAACAATAAACAGAAGAAAGCACAGAAACAACCATGAGATAATGCAAAAACCAGAACACAAAAAACACCGGTGATAGCGAAATTGAAGAACACTATAAGCCAATGCTTTCTTCGGAAGATATCTTTCTCTTTCCTCTTAACTTTTGTGTTACTTCTCCGATTTGATCCATGAGTGTTTGATGGAATAGTAGTGCACTCATGTTATAAAAACCCTAGATCCACCTTTGATTAAGAGTTCTCTAACATAAACAGACTAAACAAAGTACCACAACTATGCCTCAGTTTCAATCAAGTTGGTGCCGGCCAAAACAAGCACTTCACAAAACAACAACTAATATCAATCCCACGCTGTTATATCTGTTGTATGAATCTTCAATATACATTCTGCTCCACTTGGACACATTTCATTCCGTTATTCAAATAATAATATGTAATGTTAGACAAAATCTACCTCCACGCAGCATTGCTCCGTCAGGCTTTCGCCCATTGTGGAAAGTTCACCACTGCTGCCTCCCCTAGGAGTCTATGGTGTGAAGTCTACCACTTGTCTAGCCTATGCTTTGCATGAACATCGGAATGTCCAAGATGAAAAGAATGAGGGGAAGAATCGACAAGGCGAGTGTTCTCGACAAGGGTTATCTAACATAAACAGAATAAACAAATTACAACTACACCTCAGTCCCAATCAAGTTGGTGTCCACTATATAATCACACTTCTACATTTAAGCTCATTTCACATCATAATCATAATCATCACAATAAAAAGAATATAAATTCTCTTACCAGTGACCATCAATCAATCAGAGCGCTTGTAGGACGGATGTTTCCTCGCAGACCTTGCATTCTCATACTCAAATCTCAGAACATTGGGAATATGAGATGTGTCCTTAACATAAAAGAACCTCCCAAAAACACTCTCTTCAATAGCAGGAAATAAACCACTGAGCACATTGTTAACAACCCAAAACCAACCCCCACCAAGCACAGCTCCCAAAGCAGCACCAGCAAACACCTGTGCAACCGTATGATAACCCAAGTACACCCTCGAATACATCGTCAAAATCGCCATTGGCCAAACCAAAAGAACCGCAACCAAAAATTGATTTCTACAAATTAGCCCCAATCTCCTATATGTCAAGAGAGTAAAATACACAGCAAAGAAAAACATATACTGTGAATGACTAGAAGGCCATCCATGAGAATCACACATTTCAAGAAGTGCACACGTTTCAGGTCGAGCCTGCTGAACTGATTTCTTGATTATTTCATTGATGAACTGAGAAATTATAAGCCCAACTGCAAAGAACATACCTTGAAGCTCTCTACGAAAAATGAAGTGAGAAATGAACCCACCAAGGCTTATGAATACAGGAACCAATGAAACCCATGCTAAGAAATGGCCTAATTGATCACCCTTCTTGTATCTAACATGGGTCAGTGTCACTGCTTTCAATGGATGCTGAGACATTGAAAAAGATTGAATTTTTAGTCAGATCTGTGATGTGGGGTGAAGTAAAAATACACTGAGGAAACACCCTTTTGGGGATTGTTGAGAATTGAAGTGAAATCAAGAATGGGAAATTGGTGGGTAGGTAGAGAAGAGGAAATGGATGAGTTGTTGAAGGAGCCAGAAATGTGGGAAATACTAAATAAAAGGTGGAAGTAGCCATGTGTTTGAAGATGATTGGACACAAGAACTAAGAGTTAATACTTTGACAAATGGCTTATGGTGAATGTCTATATTTGTTTATTTTATCTTTTAATATCTTTATTTCAACAATCTAATCGCCGGATAACCGTATTTAGCGGTCATTTCAAGTGCTTAAAACCTTCTTGAAGTGGAAATGTGAACCCAAACCTGAACTCTGGATTTTAAAAGGATTTTTTTGTTAGATCTTTTTAAATATTTTTATGGTTTCCTAATTATCCGTAAAATTAGGTGACGACTCTGTGTCATTTCGAATCTCGAGAATTGATTTTGCTCAAATCAATTGAGTTTTGAATCGATTTTTGATTTTCGAACAATTTCCATTTTTTCTTTATAAGCCGGTCATCTTTCGGCGTAACAGAACGATTAATTTAAATTTTTTATCGTAGCATTATTTTAAGAAGAAAATTAAAGTCATAATATTGTTCTTCTTAATCGTTGATGAATTTCGATGATGCACTACAACGATATTGGGGTAACTAAATTATCTAAATTAGATACGACATACTTGGTTGACATAATCAAGCTATAAAAAGTCATTAGTTGAGAACATGTTATTGTAACTGATCATATAATACATGACAATCATAATTTGGATACTAATCGCGATAGTGAGGTACAAATACTTGGTAATCAAATTCGGACCATGAATAATTAGTAAAATTACTATCCATAATAATTGGGATGACATGATTAGAATTTGACAATTTTCTTCACTTTTGTGTGTGTTAGTTTATAATTTTTTTCTCATATGACTTTCAATCAATTTTTTCACAAAACCATTCGTAATGACGTGGGAAAGAACTTGATCCATATGACATCTTTTAGCAATTAAAGGTCAAAAAAATATGAATTTGGCAATTTTCTCCTTTTTTCGCATCTTAGCTCATGTTTTTTTGATGATATGATTTTCAGTAAATTTTTCTGCGAAATCTTCACCCAATCGTTTGTAATGGCCGAATGAAGAATTCCAACAGTGTCGGTGTAATCGGCTGCACATCTTATAGTATTTAAGGGCCACCTAATAAGAATTAGACAATTATCTCAATTTTTCATGCGTGTTATCTCATGAGTTTTTTAATGATATGACTTCTGATCAATTTTTCTGTGAAACCTTTACCGTTTGTAATGACTCAAGAAAAAATTTCAATAGTCTCAAACCTAATCTGCATGGCAATAATTTAAAAACTATTAGTGGAAAGAATGCATCAAAATATGAAACATTCAATGTTTGTTTACATAATAATCATATTGTTTTACATGATAATTTATATAAATTGCTTATTTAAGATTTATTTTTGATTGCATAAATGTTTTATTGAAAATTTCATTTCATTTTTAATGATGAAAATATTGAGACTCGTTGAATATCCCTAGTGGTATATAAAAATTGAGTTACAAGTATTTATTTTACATAATTATATTTTTAATATTAAATCAATTTAAAACATAAATTACATCCTAATTCTAAATTACTTGACAAATTTAAAAATATATATCAATTTCTTAAAAAAAATAAATAAAAAATAATTTAAATTATATGTTTAAACATCGCAATAACTTCTCAATGTTTTTTTAAAGACTCCTTACGTGTTTGAATAAAAATATTTAAAAAAAACAATTTTTTTTTTATTTATATATTTGGTTTTTTAAAAAATTAAAACCCTGAGAATCATCTTCTTAAACCCTGCAAAACTTCTCTCAGCTGCCAAAGTTTTGTCTGTTTGGTTGCCCCAAATTTCAGCTCCAATTTTCTCTGCAATCGAAAACCCACTTGAGAGTTATGGAAAAAGATGCATCTTTCTTGTTTGGAGGTATCTCTTTCAACCGCAAAAAGTTTGCTCGTGATTTTGACAGATTTAAGGTAAATTTTTCTTTTTCTTTTTTTTTTTTTGTTTCTGTTGCTTAGACCCTTTGTTAGTTTCTGAGTAAAAAAGTGATCTTTTTTGCAAATATGGGTTTTGGGTATTGAGAGTTTGAGTTTTTGTTTGCAAAAGTTCTTGATTTTTTTTTTTGTTTTGTTTTGTAATTTGATGTGCAGGGGAAAAATAAAGTTGGTTCAGCTGAGAAACTGCAATTGATTGAGAAGGTATTCCTATTGAACTCTGCAAGTTTAGTTTACTTAACAGTAATACAACAACAATATAGACGGTTGATCTGATAAGTGGGGTCTGGGAGGTAAAATGTACGCACATCTTACCACTGCCTTGTAGAGATAAAGGGGTTATTTCCGAAAGACCTTCATTTCAAAAATATATCCCCAAAAGCAGAAAACACCAGATATTTACTTAACAGTGATAGTATCATATAAAAAGGGACAGTGGTAATATAGAAGAATAGGAAGAAAACTGAGTTCCTCCGAGTCAGTGTGTATGTAGTAGCATTTGGCATGTTTTGAATTCAGATATTTCTTACTGACAAAAAGCTCTATGATTTATTCTGTCTATGTCATTGCCCATCTGTTATGTTTTTGCAAATGAAGATTTGGGTTTACATTTAACTTAGGAGGATAAAACTATTGACAATTCATTAGAGGAAACGGAGTTTGTCGAGAATGGGAAATCTGAAATGGAGGACGAGACAAATACTAGCGTGGGTAAGAAGAGGAAGAGGAAGGAGAAGGGAACAGCTTCTGGTAAATTACCTTTTGTCTGTCTATTTGAGCTTTTCGTTTATTTCTTGTATGTAGTATAAAATGGTTGCTAAAGTATGCTGCTTTGGCCTTTTTTCCTAATTCACGGCATTGGTTTTAGACTCCGTGGATGGATTTTCCATCTTTAAGAGTTCAAAATCGAAAAAGGAAGCTGCCAGTGAAGAGGTTGATCAATCTGTAAATGAACTGCTTCAGGAAAAGAAAGAATATTATCGACAATTGGAGGTTTGTCTCATTTGCTAGCAGTTTGTCATAAGCTGTTTTACTGCGATCATGAATTGTTGCTAAACTTTTATTGAAGAGATATTTCTTCTGTTCCTTTGATTTTGGGGATTAGAGGGATGCAATTTTCCGGAAGATGCACAACATTCATGTTTCAGGGAGTAACATCCCTTCACCATTGCACAGTTTTGCCGAATTAAGATCAAGGTACTTTGTCATGCATTTTGTTGATTTTTCGTACGGAGACGCATGATTCCCTGCCTCCCTTTCTCTGATGGGTTCATGCTTTACCAAGGCCAAGTATTTAAGATGTTTCCTTATTTACAGTAGGATATCTATTGTATGGAACAGTTTGATCATGTTGAGGAAGTTATATTAAGTGGAACACCCAACAAAGCTTTAGTCCATTCAATTTGTTGACCGCTTTCTATGTCAATCTACTTTATGCGAGTTACGCATTTTGTTGTAATGTGTAAAGCAAGAATAGGCTGTGATGGGTTGTTGGGAATATTATAAGTTGTTTTGAATTGATCTAGCATGCAAAATAAGTAGGCTAATGAAAGATTTTGCTGTTTCTCCTGCACTTATGTATCGTTTTTTCTTATCTATTCCAACTTTTTATGTTTTGTATTCTTTTTCTGGGGAATCGTTGTGGAAGAGGATTATTTATGATGTTTAACTTTAGAAGCATATAGGACAGTACTTGTTGAAATATATAATAAATGCACATATGGTTTTGTACTTAACTGCCACTCTTTTTTGTCATGTCATCTTTACCGGTGTACTGTGCTTTTTTATGGGGGATAGACCATTGGTGGTAAAATGAGGTAGGAATTAGGATTCTGCAATTGTGCATTGAACACATTTTCCTCTAACTCTCCTTTCCATGCATTCCCCATCATGTCATATTTCCTTTCATGGGACATGAACTGTGAATGTATGAAGTTGCTGTGAAAAGTAAATTGCTTTCTCTGTATTCATCAGCTAATTTGTTGTTGTCTGCGCTTGATGTTCCCTCTCGGTTTCACCAGCAGTCTGTTTGTATATGGTCCCGCAGATATAAATGTCGATCATATCTATTACGGAATCTGGCAGAACTGGGATTTAAAGAACCAACACCAATCCAAAGGCAGGCTATTCCAGTCCTCTTATCTGTATGATCTTCCTTGAATTCCGGCACTGTTTTATATATACACATCTTTGTTGTTTTCCTTTAAGAGTCTTTAATCATGTTTGACTTTCACCAGGGGCGAGAATGCTTTGCTTGTGCACCCACTGGTTCTGGCAAAACATTTGCTTTTGTCTTTCCTATACTTATGAAACTCAAGGTACATATATATTGGCATTGTTGTGTTTGACTGTTATCATTTTTATTAGAAGTTGGAAGACTTCTGACAGCCATCTTTCCTGGTCAGCACACTTCAAAGGATGGTGTCCGAGCTGTAATTCTTTCCCCTACAAAAGAGTTAGCTGCTCAGACAACAAGAGAATGCAGAAAGTTGGCCAGGAAGAAGTTCTACGTCAGGTTGATGACTAAGCAACTCGCTAAAAGTGGGGACTTTTCTAAACTGCGATGTGATGTACTGATCTCAACACCATTGCGCTTAAAGTTTGCTATCCACAAAAGAAAGCTTGATTTGAGTAGGTATGTTTCTCATTTTCTAAGGTTCAAACTCTTATGTGCTACCGTGGGCATGTCAAATTTCAACCTTGTTGATTTAAAACAGTGTGGTCTAGTCAGATACGAATTTCCGAGGCAATGACATTGTAGATCCCAGACGACTGCGTAATTCGTACTGTAATTTATAACAGAAAGCTACTGGTGAAGTCAAGGGTCTAGTGTAGAGATACAAGGATTTCAAAATGTCTCTTTCTTATACTTCTTTATTTGCACAATCACATTTTAGATTTAATTATTTTTCAGTCTGAGTTTGATGTAGAGGAGTGTATGCTTTGGCTTTATTCTTTCTGTAGACCTAAAAATGTTACTATTTGGAATTTGGTGTGAAGTATTTCTTTTTTTAATATGCATTAGCATGCCTCTCACCAACTCCTTTTGGGTGCAGGGTTGAATTTCTTGTCTTAGATGAATCTGATAAGCTTTTCGAGCCTGGCATGCTAGAGCAGGTTGATTTTGTGGTGACGGCTTGCACAAATCCTTCAATTCTTCGGTCATTGTTCAGTGCTACTTTACCTGATATAGTTGAAGACCGAGCACGTACAATAATGCATGATGCTGTTCGAGTTATTATTGGTAGGAAGTAAGTACCGACAGGCCTTTGGCAGATGTATCTTAAGTCGCAGTGAAGTGAATGCTTATTTGGCTTCATCCTTTTTATTTATGTTGTTGCTTTGGTGAAGGAGCAGAGGATTTTCCTTCTCCTACTTCTGACTCCATCTTGGTGAATGCTTACTGGGCTACTTTTGCATTTCTGCAGAAATTCGGCTTCTGAAACAATAAAGCAAAAATTGGTATATGTAGGGAGTGAAGAAGGAAAGCTTTTGGCTCTTCGTCAAAGTTTTGCAGAGGTATGATCCTCATGTTCCTTAGTCATCAAAATATATCCCTTTTGGTGCGATTGGAGCTGCCTCTACCATTATACTGCTTGCAAAACACCTTTACTTATCCCCCAAGAAATCCTAGCACAACAATATTTACGTGAGGGATTTCATATTGATAATAGTTACTATGCATTTGCTGTGAAACTATCACTCTTGAAGCACTCTTTTAACATTTTTAGACAGTGCATTCGTGTTATTTCCAGCATTTTCTTTTGTTCTTTCTTTCCATTCTTTCAGATGTCCATCGGTGCTGTCAATTGTTCACCCTTTCCTTTGGTCTTTATATCCCCAGAAAATGGGTTCTAGTTGAAACCCGTTGATAATGATTTGGAGCCATTGTTTTGCTGAGAGGGATTTCAACATCTGATTCATGCTTCCCCCCCTTTTTTTTTGGCTCACTCTATATGAACTCCTGTGCTCTTTGCTGCTCTTACCATTTCGTAAGTTCGTACTGTTACTTAAGCGAATCATCGTTTTTCTTTTGATAGGTAAAGGGGTATTTCTACCTGAAAAGCAATTAAATCCCTCTATAAAAATTATATAGCATTCTACAAAATTCGCCCAGTTGTCTACTCAACATGGTATGCTATGTGTTGTCCAAGAACTTAAAAAGAAGGCTTAATATAACATAGACAACTCCTTATATTTGCCAGTAAATTTTAGGGGGCTGTCCATGTATTAAGCCTGAAGAGGAGCCTTGGAGTAACTGGTAAAGTTGCTGCCATGTGACCGAGAAGTTATGGGTTCAAGCCTTGGAAGCAGCCTCTGGCAAAAATGTCAGGTAAGGCTGCATACCATAGACCCTTGTGATTGGGCCTTTTCTCGGACCCCGCGCATAGCGAAGATTTACTGCACTGGGCTTGCCCCTTTTTGCCCTTTTCTTCCCCATTTATTAAGCCTTAATTGAAAGAAGGAAGTTAGATTGTGTACAACTGTCGACATCAGCTCTCAAGGGGAAATTTCAATGCAACATTTCTATGTTTACTTCCTTCTGTAGAGAAAAATAAAGGAAAAAGGAACACAAATGATTTACGAGGTTCGGCAAGTGGTGCCTACGTCCTCGGGC
>JAPFFP010000113.1:1410473-1427143 GCA_026153255.1 Solanum medicagineum | reverse complement strand
ATTAAGGAATCCCTATAATTAAGGAATCTAACAGATCCCTATAATTAAGGAATCCCTATAATTAAGGATTCTAACACCTTCCAGTCACATTCTTTTCATGGACACTGGCTGGCACTTTCAACAATACTCAATTGCATTTTCACGGCGTAGTTTGGTACTTCTATTTGATACCATAGTGATCATTTGGAAAATTTTATCGTCGGTGCTCATTTAGTTTGTTATCCTTCTATTATTTTATTGAGCTGATCTATGATCAACATGTACAATGATTTGTTAACTTGATAATGTATACCTAACTCATCTTACTATTGCATTCCCTTTCTGATTTATACATGTAGAGTTTGAACCCACCAGTGCTAGTATTTGTTCAAAACAAAGAGCGTGCAAAGGAGCTATATGACGAGCTAAAATTGGAAGATATTCGACCAGATGTTATCCATTCAGATCTTTCTCAGATACAGGTAACTTTGGCTGACTTGTGTATTTTCTACATCAAGAGGAAGTTCGTCTGCCTTCTAATGATAAAGGGCAGGGAGGGGGATGTGTATTTTGGATAGAGCAATATATGTCGATGTTGAAATTCAGGGTTAAGATTTTTCCGTATATTACATTGTATCCTTCTGTATAGAGAACACTTCTTCTGGTTCCTACTTACACTTCAATTTTAACGCAGAGAGAAAATGCTGTTAATAACTTTAGAGCTGGAAAAACATGGGTTTTAATTGCCACTGATGTTGTCGCCCGAGGTATGGATTTCAAAGGGGTCAACTGCGTAATAAATTATGATTTCCCAGACTCTGCTGCAGCATACATTCACAGAATTGGTAAAGATCTAACCCAAATTCGACTTTTGCAACCTTATATAGCGATTTATAAGTCATAGTCTTAAGATGAATTGTTCACTGAAAACTGCATGGTGGTTCTTGTAAATAGGACGTTCTGGCAGAGCAGGAAGGAGTGGAGAGGCGATAACATTGTATACTGAAGCAGATATTCCATTTTTGAGGAACATCGCAAACGTTATTACCTCTTCTGGTGGTGAGGTTCCAGAGTGGATCATGACTCTGACCAAGAAAAAGTGGCGGAAACACAGACCACAAAGAGAAACCATTTCAACTCAGCCAGACATATGAAAACATCCCTCACAGTTTTGAACATTATATCAAGTTTTTAACCTTTTTTTGTTATAACATTGATGTATGATTAGATTCAATTTGTAATTTATTTTATGTATGAATTTGAAAGTCTTTCTTGTGACATATTTACTTAAATGTTAGAGAAATGAATGAATGTTGTCTTAAAAACTCTTTTTTAGTCCTTTTTTCTCATTAACTGGAGTTTCTTCAAATTAGTTTTGTGGATTTTTTTAAACTCCACTTGCAAGTAAATTTTGGAGTTGGTGTTTCATGTTTCGAGCCAGGGGTTTGGCAAAAACCTCTCTATCCTACAAAGGGTATGATAAGATCAACTTATCTCTTAGACATCTTAGACTCGATTTGTGGGATTACATTCTCGCACTTGCTTGAGTTTGGAAAATGACTGCACCTAAACTGATGTTATGTACGGTTCTCACTTTGCACCTCAAGGCAACTTATTTTGATGATTATTTTCTTAACTCAAACCTATGCCTTTAACAATAATCATCTCTTCATACTCGATTTGTCGGATTACATTTTCGCGCTTGCTTGAGTTTGGAGAACGACTGCACCTTAACTGATGTAATGTATGGGTCTCACTTCGCACCTCTAGGCAACTTATTTTGATGATTATTTGCATAACTTACACCTATGCCTTATAACAATTACGCGCACAAAATTAAAACCATTGCTCAAACTCGTGACTTATATCTCACACAAAAAATGGCTTCACCATAAAAAAGAAAAAATTAAAGGTCCTTGTGAGAGCTGAACCCAGGTTGCTGGATTCAAAGTCCAAAGTGCTAATCACTGCACTAGAGCCTTGTTGTTTTGTCATTTATACTACTAAAATATCATTTGTCATGAGTTTATAACCCATCATTTTAATATTGAATTGACTAAATATTTCTTTAGAATCGATAATATGAGTATGTAAGCCAACTTATCATCGATTTGTACCTTTATACAAATTGAGTGATATTTGAACTCACGAGAAGATGATAGTTTAGGTAAATAAATAGAACGTTCAATAATTGAAATATGAAATTCGTGGACATATTAGTGTAATTACACTAAAGTTTAGGGAGGCTATTGCAAAATCTGCAAAACATCTCGAGGCATTCCACCAAGGACATTAAACCCCACAAAAACCCTTGTGCTTCTTCCTGTAAAATTCATCATCTACAGAAGATTTACAAGAAATCCTTTGTGTATATGAAAGATTCAAACTTTCTGTAAAACCCAATTCCATCGATGAATTTTCTAACAAAATCAATAGCAAACAGGGTCTTATTTTCCTCTTCATCTCCCCAAAAATGTCAACTTTTACTCCAAACCCTCACTTCAAGATTTGCCTCTACAACCATTTCTAAGCCAAGAAAATCCAAAATCCCTAAACCCCAAGAACCTGTTTTATCTTACTCTCTAACCCAACCAAGAATTGAGGTTGATGAAGCTGAAAATGTATCTTCTTGGCCAAGGCCAAGTGAGATTCCTTACCAAGCAAAAGTTGCAAATTCTGTGAATCTTGTTGGTTTTGTGCAAACCCCAGTTCATTTTGAAGCTTCATCTGATGGGAAGTACTGTGCTAGTACTGTTATTGCTCATGAGAATAGTGATGATAACTCTGTTTTGATGATTCCTGTTGTGTTTGCTGGTGATTTAGCTCATGTTGTTGCTTGTCATGTAAAGGAAAATGATTGTGTTTATGTGTATGGGAAGTTCTCTATAGATCCATTGCCTTGTGAATTCATGGATGAATATCAGTCTTGTTTTCATGTTGTTGCTGAAAATGTTAACTTTGTTCAGGGTCTTAAACGAAAAGTTAGCCAAAAGGAAAATGTAAGATCAGTTTATCCGAAAAGTATGAACTTTTTGTTGGATGATAATGATAAGCAGTATTCTGATTATATGGTCAAAGATGAAGATAGGTTGTCTGGTGTAGAGTATGATGATTCTGTTAATTTAGGTGGCAGCAGGTCGGCGGAAGGTGTTACGGGAGGTGATGATTGGAGGGACCTTGTTAAGGATCCAAAACAATGGTGGGATTGTCGGAAGGCGAAGTTAGATGGAGTTGTGAAAGCAAGGCACCCTGATTTCAAGAAGAAGGATAGTAGTATTTCTCTATGGCTTGAGAATGCTCCAATGTGGGTTCTTGAGGGGCTTGAAGGACTTGATTTCGATGTTTATGCTCCTAAACCAAAAGGTGTTGGAAAGGAGATTGATTCTTGGAAAGATCTGTTGGAGAATCCTGATAAATGGTGGGACAACAGAGCTAAGAAGTTTAATCAGAAAGCACCTGATTTTAAGCACAAGAATACTGGTATAGGGCTTTGGGTCGATAGCTCACCAGATTGGGTGTTGTCTCAGTTGCCACCAATAAGAGATCAACGAGCTGCTTCTTCGGACAAGTAGGACTTAAGGGGAGGTTAAAGGATATAAGATGAAACAGCACTATTCTCAATTCCATTTAGGAGGTGTTTCCATATAATTTTGATGCTCTGGCAGTAAACTTTGGACAGTGCAGTCAAATCCTGTCCACCTAAATTTTGAGAAGTATTACGGTGGAGGGAAGCACATTATCGTTATGCTTATGAAGCACTTATTTTCCCCTATAATGGTACACTTTATAGCACTTCATTATGATGGTTTTGTTTTCTGATGTATCTTTTTGTTGTGATTTTGGTGAATATGGAGTTCTTTATTAGAATTATTTCTTAATATAGCACTGCTGGTTGCTGATTTCTCGTACTTAAGTTCCGAGGCCTAGCCAAATTTCTGCATGCTAAATTTTGTCAATTTCTGTTGGTAGATATTAGTAAAGATAATATGACATATTGAAAAATTA
Source organism: Solanum medicagineum (assembly GCA_026153255.1). NCBI lineage: Eukaryota > Viridiplantae > Streptophyta > Magnoliopsida > Solanales > Solanaceae > Solanum > Solanum medicagineum. The sequence goes on along the minus strand of JAPFFP010000113.1, from coordinate 1,423,159 downwards.
GTTAAAATGAAATGGAGGGGAAACTAATGACATTAATTTGAATATCAATCTAAGCACATTAGTCTGGAACTTCTTTACCTGTTATATAGAGAAAATTATTAGTAACAATCATATGCATCCAAGAAGTGGCATAGCCGAAAACATATGTCTTGGATCACTCACTAGTCTGTCTTATCCGCTGCCTGGCAACCTCGTATAGAATTACAGCTTTTGTTACTTGAAACTATGAATAAAACAAGTAACAGATGCTCTTTTGGAATATCGGACTGTTAGAAGTTTGCTTTTAAGTGATAGACTCGTTTATTGTAAAACTTAAAATGACCATAAATTTTGATTATAGTGCGCGACCAAGGTATGCACACGTTTGCTTTTGTGTGCAGTCAGTTAGAATGTTCAAAATCACAATGCATCAGACAGATAATCTGCACCATGTATAGATTGTTCAGTTTTGACAATAAGTTTTGAAGTGAATTAACATCATTGTAAATTTCTCAACTACAGCTTAACCTTATAGTCAAGTAATGACCTTGTTGGCTAAAGGAAGCCAACTTTTGGGAACATTATGCTACTTTCCATATGTTAGCAAGCATATTTTGAAGTCTGAACCATGTTCCAAAGGTGCAGCAAGTTTTAGAGGTTATGAAATTGTCTATCCTTGTTGGTGTAGCAAGCTGTCACAATAATAGACAGAATTGGTGTTCAATTATCCTCTGGTTTCAATTTCGTGTTATTTCATTGCACTTGTTGCTCTCTTATCTATATTCCTTTTTCAAACTTTTTGTCATGCTTTATTTAAGTTGAGGGTTTATCAGAACAGTCTCTCTATCTCGACAGGTAGGAGTAAGGTCTACATACACTTTGCCTTCCCCAAACCCCACTTGTGGGATTGCGCTGGGTATGTTATTGTTGTTTCAAGTTATGTAGGAATATAACTTACTGATTTTTCGAGTTGATAGATGATTCTTGACGTAAAGATCCAGAAATCAACAAAAGATATAGCTAAAGGATTTTCTCCCTTTCATTTCATCCTTTTTTGAGGAAGAAATTTGAGTCTTGTGAAAACATAGACACAGGAACAGAGAAAGGATGATTCATCTGAACTTGCTGACTGATTGGTGTGTAGTAGCAAAGTTTAGACTCTTTATATATCTTGAGACTGTTGCTGATTGCTCGGAAACAACCTTTCTATCTTTATGAGGTAGTGGTAAGGTCTGCGTACATTTTTATCCTCTCCAGACCCCATTTGTGGGATTCCACTGGTATGTTGTTGAAATTGTTGCTGATTTAGGATGCTCTTGGATTAGATGGTAGACCTTTTCAGAATGGTCCCAATCTCTAAATTTATGTCAAGTCTAGTTGATTGACCGTTATATCTTCTATCAGATGGTCGCTACATTTATGTTAAGTCTAGTCGATTGGCAGTTGTTCCTCCTATTAGATGGTTGCTACACATGTTAAAACTAGTCGATTGGCAGTTGTTCCTCCTATTAGATGGTTGCTACACATGTTAAAACTAATCAATTGGCAGTTGTACCTTCTATTAGATGGTCGTTACATTTATGTTAAGTCTAGTCGATTGGTAAGTTATACTTTCTATTATATGTTTGTTATGTATGCTGAGCTGACCTGTCCTACCTCAGGTGTCTTTTCTTTTGTTGGTTTTCCATTTGGTATTCGGTGTCTGTTTTAGCGCTCCAATTAATCTGGATTCGCTGCATAAGACTCATTTAAGGAGAAAGTGCTCTCTAACAATTTTTTTTCATGCCTAGGATTTGAACTTAAGGCATCTAGTCAAGGATAACAAGATCAATTATGTTGCTCATGTTTTTCATAAAAAATGTTGATGCTCCTGTGTTAAAATACTTTAAAAATGCACTACTTTTAGAGGGTCCGACGGGGCTACATTCTTTAAGGAGCTGAGCAACACTAGATCATCAATGCTAGATTATTATAAAAACTAAGACCTGCCACCTTGTTTATTTATATTCCATAAAAGCTCTTAATAGAAACTCAATATACAGAAAGTAGTTCGAAGTTCTCAATCCTAAACTAGTACTCCATCCAAGCCAAATTAGTTGTCATGTTTTCTTTTTAAAAGTCACTTTTGACTTATTTTTGAGATTAAATTAGATTATATTAATTTAATATTTTATATTTTAAGACTAAAATATTTAAAATTTATACAATAAGTACTGTAACTTGCAATTTTTCTCATGTTAATTTGATGAGAAATTTATATTCTAATATAACATGATATTCAGTGAAATTTTAGAAGTGGGATTTGGGGAGGGTAATGTACACAGACGGTATGACTACCTCATAGAGGGAAGAGGCTGTTTCCGAAAGACTCTTATCTTAAAAATATCATCTCAAAAAGTGGAAGATACTAGATATGAAATCAAACAACCAGAATGGGAAAGCAAAGGATATTTTTCGAGAAGCGAAACAGAACAAAGAAATATTCATTTTTTCCCTTTCTTATTAGGTTTAACACTCAAAACTAGGATTTAATTCAGGTCTATTATCATTAAGACTTTGATTAAACCTAATTATGAATTCATAAAAGGCTCTGATTAAACATCATTAAACTTACCTACTGAGTTAAGTGAGTGATAATTGATAATTATCTCTAAATATAGGTGAATTTGATAAACAATTTAAATATGGTCACCTACTTGCTTAAACAATTCAATTATAAAAAAAAAATTATTTCAAATATGAAATTACTTCTTCAATTTTAGGTGTATGAGCTTTCCATTTCAACTACTATTTGGTAAAGAAAGCAACTTATTTCCTTCTGAATATGATTAATTTCTTTTATTTTTTCCTTTTACTTCAAGCAAAACACCTTACCCCAAATGAAATAAAATTGAGAAACAACTAACACTTTGTTTCAAATTCAACTGACACCTTTAATCATATATGTTTGTTAGCCCTTGCTCTATTTATTTATTTTTTGTTAAAAAAATAATTAGGATTTTTTTTTTTTAATTTTCTCAACCATACTAGTTATATATAATTTCCATACAACATTTTCTTGTCCATTACATCATATCATTTCTTTCTATTTTTCTTTTTTTCTTCACTAAGATTTCATGGGGTCTTTAGAAAGATCAAAGAAAAAAGTTCAACTATGGAAGAAAGCAATTGTTCATTTTCTTCTTTGTTTTGTTATGGGATTCTTCACTGGCTTTGCTCCAACAGGCAAAGGCACTACTTCAATGTTTTCCACTAGGAATATTAATGTTATTCCCAAAACTCTTCATGAGTCAAACCAAACATACCCTTCATTAAACATGGTCAATAATCCTTTGTCAGACGAAACATCAGCAACAACAATAACAACAGTAGCATCACAATGGTCTAAACTGAACGAAACGAGGCACTCAAAAAAGGTTTTAGCAGAAGAAGTGGAGGAGGAAGAGGAAGAGCGACAAGATCAAGATCAAGGTCAAGAGCTAGAAGAGGCCAATGATGAGTTCTTGAACCCTAGAAGGCTACTAATAATAGTCACTCCAACGACCGCAAAGGATAAAAATAGAGGAGTGTTACTAAAGAGGCTATCAAACACATTGAGATTGATTCCACAACCAATGTTGTGGATAGTTGTGGAAGAACACATTGAGGATTCTGACGTATCTGAAATACTTAGAAAAACAGGCATTATGTATAGACACTTGATTTTCAAGGAGAATTTCACTAGCATTCATGAAGAAGTGGATCATCAAAGAAATGTGGCTTTAAATCACATTGAACATCATAGGTTAAGTGGGATTGTTCATTTTGCTAGCCTCTCTAATGTCTATGATCTCACCTTCTTTGATGAGCTTAGAGCAATTGAGTAAGTATTCTTAATTTCTTTCTCCTTTCCATTTCCTTTACTTATTGATGTCATTTTGGTAAATGATGATTATCCATAGTTATTTAGATTGGCATAATAGTATAAAAATCACTTTTTTGAAGTGTCAAACAAATTTGGATACTCTCATAATATTAAATGTTAGTTGGCAAACAAAAAAAGAAAAGAAAAAAAAAGGTGTTAGTTGGGAAATTCTTGTCCCACATATTTAAACATATTAAAAAAATGAAAACTTAGTAATATTTATTTACCAAATCCTTCTTCTAGGCTTGTTTGGTTGGTTGGTTTAGCTAGTGCCTCACTACTTAAATAATTAGCTAATTATCCAAATGTGGTTAGAATCAATCCTAACTAATTAGTATAATAGATTAAGTTTATCAAATCCCAAGTTTTTTTAAAAATATATTTTCATATTAGTTTATTTATTTATACTTGACACTTTAGGGTTAACAGATAGATTAAGCATCTTATATTATGTCTACAAAAAGAGGATCCAAGAAAATGTTTGACAACTTCCTAACACATGGCTTTATAAGAAAATTGGTTCTTGAATTTAAAAAGAGAATAATTTAAATGCACTAACTACATAATATTGAGTCTGTTATAAATAATTTTATTTTATATTTTTATTAGAGGTTATTTTTGTTTTCTCAAAAATCATGCCCTCATTATTTGAAGGCAAATTTAGAATTTGAGTTTTATAAATTCATTAACACATACTATTTGAGTTAAAAGATCTAGTATTTTTATTTGTTTGGTGAATTTTCTTAATACACGCACATGATTTGAGTCAAAATTATCAAATTCAAACGAACTCATAATATGAAACCCTACTTCACATTTTTACAAGAAATTATTTTTACCAATCTGCGGTTTAAATCCATAACCTCTCGATTCGGGTGCAAATCTATGATTTAAATTTTATGAGTTTGATATCACAAACCATTTGATTTACTGAGCTCAAAATCTATAATATTTGTACTTATTTAGTGAAGTCGTAACAAATATACATTATTTGAGTCCAAATTTATACATTATTTGAGTCTATAAATTATTGAATTCATACGAATCCACAATGTGTAACCTTAAATATGTTGTTTTCTTATCTGAAAATCTTTAACCTCCTGATCGAATAATAGATCCAAAATTTGAATTCTGACGAGTTCAACAACAAATACCATTTGACTTATTTAGTTCGAAATCTATTATTTATATTTGCTTACTAAACTTTTTAACATATACACAATGATTTGAATCAAAATTACTCAATTTTTATTATAGGGGATTTGGGACATGGCCAATTGCATTATTATCAGCAAACAAGAAGGAAGTGATAATTGAGGGACCAATTTGTGATTCATCAGAAGTTATGGGGTGGCATTTGAAGAAATCAAACAATTCTTCAAGTATGGATGAAAGGCCTCCAATTAGGGTTTCAAGTTTTGCTTTTAATACTTCAATTCTTTGGGATCCAGAAAGATGGGGTAGAACTTCTTCTATACAAGACACTTCTCAGGTAAAAAAATAAAATAAAATAAATTATAACATAATTTTCGTTTCATATGTAGTATTTTCTGCTTTTCGGGACGATAAAGGGTCTTTTGGAAACAGCCTCTCTACCTCTATGAGGTAGTGATAAGATAAGGTCTGCGTACATTTTACTCTCCCCAGGGCCCACTCATGAGATTTTACTAGGTATATCATTGTTGTTTGTAAATTATAATATAATTTTTAATTAATTTAATTTGGTAAAAGTCATTTTAATTAATTTGATCAAGAAATTCAATTGTAAATCAAACAACTATGATGAAACTTGAGTTCAATTTGGAGCTCCATATTTTTTTTTAAAGAAATTAAAATGGACACTACTAAAAATTTCTTTATAGTGAATTATATAGAAAAAAAATGTTTTTCTTTTCCTTCCTAATATGTCAATTTTAAAAAATACTAGAAATTTTGTATATCATTAATTGACCATAGATAGCCAAGTGCTTCCTAACTAAACACTAATTATACACCTAATCACATTTATAGTAATTAATGACAACTCAATTCTACCAAAACTTTTCCATAAAAAATATAGCTAATTAAAAAATAAAAGAACAACTCAACTAGATGGCTTTTTGTCACTTTCTCCTAAAATTTTTAAAAACTAAAATCTATAATATCATAGCGAATTCAGAATTCTGAACTTATAGGTTCTAAATTTTATGATAGTATAACGACTGACTCTTTAAAATTAAATTATTCATATATATTAATGAATTTTGCAATACAAATATATCAATTGAGTCTGTCAGTGAAAAAACAATGCCAATTAAATAATTTTAAAAAATATTTAACTTTCAAAATCCACCAGCAAAAAAGAAAATACATTAATCTTTGTTTTTTGGGGGATTTTTTTTTTAATTTTATTTTTTATTTGCAGGATTCTTTGAAATTTGTGAGAAAAGAGGTTCTTGAAGATGAAACTAAATTGATGGGAATTCCTCCAGAAGATTGCTCCAAAATTTTGCTATGGAATCTTCCTCTATCAACATGAATATATTTCAGAATTTTTTTTTAATATTTTAGAAAAGAAATAGAGAAAAATAATAATAATCTTCTGATAAATGATAAAACAATTTGTTTTGTTAGGAAAAATCTATCAATATCTCAGAATTTCATATTTATTATTCTGTCCTCTTTTTTTTTCTTTTTTTTTTTTTAAAAAAAAAGTTTTGTTGTATTTTCTTGATCCATTACTCAAATTTTGTTTTAAATGTCAGATTTGGCATTTCAATTGAACCAATTATTCATTTGAGTTTTTCTCTTTCTTTGTATGTGGAGTTGTGCCAATACATTGAATATTTGTTACATTAATAATTCTAGTTACAACAATATATTCAATATAATTATATAATTAGAGCATAAAAAAGGTAAGATAAATGTTTTTGGATTTTAAGATATGAATGAAAAATAATTAAAAAGTACATCAAAAAAGCACCTGATAAATTGCACATCTCCATTTAGCTATTTTAGTCTAAATTTTGAGGTCATGCCTCAAATTTTAGACACCAAAACGTCAAATTTTTGCAAACTCTATATATTTTTCTATAAATAAAGTGGAATTTTTGTGTGGCATTTGAGGTCTATGCTTATTAGTATTTTAATAATATGTATATCTGTTTTATTCTAGAGAGAAGTATAATTCAACACATTGGGTACAGTAAAGAGATTAAATTCTTTGAGAATATAGTAAATTTTGCAGGTTCGACTGTAGATTTTGTTACTGTTTCGAACACATGATGCTGACAGTACAAAGGATTTATCCTATGTACTTTGTGTGAAATGGGGAGGGAGGTAGAGAGACTATTCACGATAATACTAAGCTAAAAAAAAAAGTAATCAAATTAAAGCAAGAGTAAAAGAAAAATGATGAGAATACAATAACATAATACACAAAGCAAATGAATCAAAAAATAATAGTGAAAACTAAAGAAAAGAATACTATGTGACTATTAACTTGTCATGTATAACTTCATTCTTAACTTCATCCTCTAAAGAACCCCCCCACTCCCCAAAAAAAAAAAAAACAGAGAAAAAGGGGAGGAGGGGTGGGGTGGGGCGCGAAATAAAAATGCACCATTGTTTTTGAGATTTATATTATATTAATTTTTTGATTTTTCATTTGATGTTCGTGATTCACATTAGAGTCTGATTAGCTCAGATTCGTGCCTATAGGGTACATGGGTTTAATTTTTATGACATTGTATTAGTTTTTTGATTTTTTATTTGGTGTCCACTTTTCGTATTATAGTTTGATCAGTTTGGATTCCTGCAGGTCCATAAGTTTAATTTTAATAACATCATATTAGTTTTTCGATTGTTTATTCGATGTCCGCTATTCATATTAGAGTCTGATTAGTTCGGATTTGTGCCGTATAGGGTCCATAGGTTTAATTTTTATAACCTTACATTAACTTTTAAATTTTTCATTCGATGTTCAATATTTATATTAGAGTCTAATTAGCTCAAATTCATGCCGTATAGAGTCCATAAGTTTAATTTTTATAACATGCATCTTTGTCAATAAAATTAACCAAGAAAATAAAAGGTTAGGACAGGAGGTGGAAGTTGGCCACCTAAGACCAAATAAATTTCTGTTGAACTCAATTAATTTTACGAGATATATATAACTTATTATTTTTCACAAAATAAAAGTATAAACAATACTGTCCACAATAACTTGAATAAATAAAATGAAATAATCTATTATTTCTTTTACTCCATTAAAATTTAAACTCGAAAGCTCATAATTTTTTTTGAAAAAATAATACTTGTGTAATATAAGTTTTTGGTTCTTTCTAGTTCTGTATCTTTTCATGTTTTGTGATTGGCTTAAAGAGAAGACTTTTCCAAACAATTTTGGTAAAATGTCAGCTTCACTTTATTAACTCTATAACCAATTTTTTTAAAAATAAAATTTATTCAGTAAATAAGTCACTGTCCAGTATCCACTAACAAACAGAAATTAACTAGTTTTTGAAGTTATTGAAATTTAATATTGAGATGAGGGTATTCAAAATTATTTTTTTATCTCCGTGAGATAATAATAAAGTCTGCATACATTTTATCCTCTTCAAACTTCACTTATAAAGTTTTCCCTTTTCGTGGAGGTATCAGTACTGGCGGGTGAGATAGATAACTCTTGATAGCATCAAAAGCAGTTTGACACTCCTCACTCCATTTTGTGAGCGCATCCTTTTTCAACATTTTGAAGATAGGCTCGCAAATCAATGTGGATTGAGCTATGAAACGGCTGATGTAATTCAATCTCCCCAAGAAACTCATGACTTCCTTCTTCGTCCTTGGCGGAGGCAAATACTGAATATATTATTATTGTTATTAAAATTTAATGTTTTGAAATTAAAATATTTAAAGACTATACTAGAGAAAAATAATTTCAGGTGGGGTCACATACACTAGCAGAAACCAGCTGTTTTTTTTCTCTTTCAATATCAGTATGCTATGCTCTTACCTAAAGATGTAGTGTATTGAAGGAAGACTTTTATTTCCTTTAACTAGAAATTTCGACTTCAAATTTTGGGTATAAAAAAATTAATAAAATATATTCTTTTAATGAATTTTGCAGGACATAAATTTGAATTAGTAAAACTTCAATGCAGATATTAAAAAAAAACAACTATAAAATATGCTATACTCTTTTCATATTCACATTCTTGAATCCTTCTTTAGCCGATCACAAGGATTCGTGTGATGGTTTAACACCTCACCCTTTAAACAAGAGGTTGGGGGTTCGATTTTTCTACTGCTGTTTAGTGTACTAACTATAGAATAAAAAATTAGTCTCACAATTATCGACTGTTGGAATACGTCGAGAAACCAACCAAAGAAAATTCTTCTTTAGCCAAGATCTGCTTTTTCTCTCTCTTTCCTTACTTTCCTCACTACTATAGTTCTCACCTCAAAAGGGGGTGACACCAAAAGGGTCCAGCTAATTTCTCATCTTTTTTATTTTCTATATTGAAATATATTGTGTTAGAAGTAATATTTTTTTTTGAAAAAAAAAAAAAGCTTTAGTCTTTTCAAGAACACAATAAAGAAACATAAGTTCCCTGAGATCTGTCAAGTTTCAATCTTTACTGGGTATTTTTCTTTTTTATTATTCAATATGTTGTCTTTATTGTAATCTAGCTCTGTATTTTCTTGAACTTTTGGGTGTTTTATTCTTTTGTATATATTTGGTGGAGTTGTTGCTATTTGGTGCAATATTTCTGTTAAAAGTTGATTTTTTTTTGGTTTTTCAGTTAAAAAAAGGGATTTTTGAAGCTTAATTTGTCAGTAGATTAAGCTAATGTAGGTACTTAAAACACTTGGATCTTTTATAGCAATGAAAGTTTAATTCTTTTTTGTTTTTTTAGTTCAAATGTTCAATGTTAAGTAAAATGTATGTTGTCTTTTATTGTAAGCTAATTCTGTATTTGCCTGTTTCCTGTTTAATTTTTCAGTTTTCTTGAAATTTTGGGTGTTTTAGTTATGTAATGCATCATTTTCTGGGATAATTGATAATTGTGTGTTTGATCTTTAGCTGATTGGAGTGAGTGATATTATGTAAATGTTCTTTTTCTTTTGTATATATATTTGGTGTCAATGTCGGAGTCATGATTTTCACTAAGGGGTTGATTGTCTAGTATATATATACACACAAAAAAAAATTGAGCTTTGTATATACAATGTAACTTTCCGACGACTATTTGGTGGAGTTGTTGCTGTTTGGTGCATAAGTTGATTTCTTTGTTTTTCAATTGAAAAAGATGAGATCTTTGAAGCTTAATTTATCCAATTAGTTACTTTAAAAACTTATATCTTTCTAGCAATGGAAGTTTAAATTATTTGTGTATAATTTATTGTGTTATAGGGCAAATTGAGGAATGAAAAGAAGATGGGGAGGAAAGGAAGCTGGTTTTCTTCTGTAAAGAAGGCTCTGAGCCCAGATCCTAAGGAGAAGGCCGATAAGGTATATTGAAATAGCAATTCTGTTCTTATGATGCCCGGATTTTTCAAAAAATGTAGTCGGCTGAGCGTTGGATCCTCCAAAAGTAACTACTTTTCGAGGGTCCAATGCAGGTAGGGTAACTGTTTTGGAGAGTCCAAGCAACATAGCTTGTATTCCGTCCTTGTGATTTTTGTATAGTTTATCTAGTGGCTAAGAGGAGGTTGTGGAGGAACATGGATTAGGCTAGACGATTAGTAGGTAATGGAGCGTTCTCTCGCTCACCCAGACTCCACTTGTGGGATTCCACTGGGTATGTTGTTGTTGTTGTTGACCTGTACTTCCATTATCGTGCTTTTTTGGTGTAGCTGTTGTTACTTTTTTCAAAATGCTTTGTCATGCTTTCTATGACATTTTGCCATGATCCCTTTACTTAAGTTATTTCTTTTTCGATATTTTTTGATATGCTTTTCCTTGAGCCGATGGTCTATCAGAAACAATCACTTTGCCTCCCTAGGTAGGGTAAGGTTTACATACACTCTAGCCTTCTTAGACTCCACTCGTGGAATTACATTACACTGGAATGTGGTTGTTGTTGTTATCTGGTGGTTGATATTTATTGTGCTTGAACATCAGAAAGCGAAGAAGAAATGGTTTGGGAAAGAAAAGCATGTACTCCCTGATTCTTCCACCGCGGTAGCTGCAACAGTTTCTCCTCCTCGTCCTATTCCTGTTCTCCCTGTGGAAGAGGAGCAGACGAAACATGCTTACTCAGTTGCAGTTGCCACAGCTGCAGCAGCAGAAGCTGCTGTCGCAGCTGCCCACGCTGCTGCAGAGGTTGTTCGGTTGACTACAGTACACCAATTTTCTGGCAAATCACGAGAGGAAGTAGCCGCAATCAGAGTTCAGACGGCATTTCGAGGTTATTTGGTATTGCTTTTGTTACTATCTTGTCTTGCATTTTGTTTTGACTGATTTTCCCAGATATGGTTGCATTTCTTTCATCTTGTTGTAACTGTTAAGCCTTCGGAGTATGTAGACGAATCGTTAGCCTTGTGGCTTATCATTTGCAGGCTAGGAGGGCGTTGAGGGCCTTAAGAGGACTTGTCAGACTCAAATCGCTTGTTGATGGACGTACGGCTAAGAGGCAAACGGCAAATGCTCTAAAAGGCATGCACACACTTTCTCGGGTGCAAGCACGGATTAGTACTGCAAGGATCAGGATGTTGGAGGAGAACCAACATCTCCAGAGGCAACTTATGCAGAAGCATGCGCAAGAACTCGAGAGTTTGAGGGTCAGTTTCCTTCTTTATTCTCTTAGGATTTGGTGCTGGAACAGCTCGATGGACACATGTGTTGCACGTATGTCCTATATATTTTTTATAGATTCATTAGAATGATAAATTCTATAAAAGAAATAGTACGTATAATAAGTAATAGAATCTAACAATTACATATTAAATCTTTAAAATTTGATAAGAAACATCAAATACAAAAGACAAATTTGCCCAAATAAAAATATAAACTTATTACAATTTGAAATTTATAGAAGAAAAAGTACAATACACATTCTTTTTAAGACTTTAATCATAATAATGTAGATTGGAAAAAACAAAATTAATACATAATTTTTTGAATTTTTATCGAGACCTTATCACATAACCAATCAAATAGAGCCCTCCTCATCGAGTCAAACCAAAGCATGATTCAAATAGCATAATAATAGTGTAAGTGCTTTACTACTTTAACTATAGAATGAAAAAGATTAACCTTGATTAGAAATTTCTTGAAATGAAAAAGATGTATTTATACAGTAGGAATACCAGGTATTAGGAATCTTGGAGAAATACCAAAAGATATTTTAAAATTATAAATTAAATATTTAGAGGTTATTAATATGAAAAATATGAGAGTAATCAATATTAAAAGTAGCAATAAGTAATAATAAAATGTTAATAATAGCTAAATAAATGATAGAAAAGAATAACTTTTCATATTTCACAAGCTTCTCCAAAAATTATACATTTCTAAAATGATTAAAAACAATTAAAAATCAATAATTGATATATAAAATTAACGTAAATAATTATTACGAAAACTTAAATTAGCTTATAACTTTGTATGGTTTTTTTTCGAGGGTGAGGCATTTGTTAATTATGGATAGGTTTTGTTTTCTTTTTGTTTTCTTTCCTTTTTTTTTTTTAAGAAAAAAGTTTCTGATTTTCCCATGAATTGATGAATGAATTGGGTTTACATTTGAAATACAATATATATTCATTCAACTCTTCAAATTCTCATGTTTAAAAGCAAATTCAAACTAACATTTGAATC
>JAPFFP010000113.1:1364841-1387175 GCA_026153255.1 Solanum medicagineum | reverse complement strand
CAACATGACAATTAAGACCGAGAAATAATTCAAATGTAAAACTTCACTACAATGATTGTGTAATCATACATACACATCTCACTATCAATTTTAAATAGACCAAATAATAATAAAAATTTGAAAGTAAAGTTACACTGTAAAAAAATGAAATAAAATAAATATATTGACTAGAAAACAAGAGGGAATCTAATCCAATAACTCTTATGTGTTTGGATTTTTGGTAAAAAGACATTGGAAATTTCAGAGAGAGGAGCGGGACCAAGAGCGTGTGTCTCCGATTTAATCGCGTCCATTTATTTTTATTTGTTCAATTTAAATTATATATATATATAATATTTAATCTTAGATCTTAATAAATGAATTGAGAATTTTAAGTGAAGATGAAATCAAAATTTAAAATTTTATATCGTGACTTCTAAATTTAATATTTACGCATGTTTAAAGAACTTTTTAATACAAATATATTATTTAAGTAAGGTTACTGAACTCATATTGAGACTTGTAGCTCCTCCTGTGAAACTAAGTAATTAATATTAAACGTAAAATATATAAAAAAATATTTCTTAATAAAAATGAGATATACCATAGAATGAAGGTAATAAAATACTGGAATTGAAAGCTTACTAGATATATCAAGAAACACATTTTTTATATCAATCAAAATAGAAAGTAAGATACTTAAATTGAGAGGAGAGATTTTTTTTGTCTCGAGTTTAACTCCTCTTTGTTAGAAAGCATTTTATTCCTCACTTCTTCATATAAATTCAAATTTTATTAAATTTTAATATGAATATCGAACACCAAAATGAAGAAAAAGTATTGAGGAAGTGAAAGAAGGAAAAATAAAAGAGAAATAGTGTATGTCTTGGGAAAGTGTGTACACTATTACCTCCTTCTCAGGGATTATTGTAAGCAAAATCTTGAGCTCTTCAATTCATTTCCTTTCTCCTCTTTCAAGGGTATACTTCTTTTCTAGAAGTTTGAGTTAGTTTTTCTTTTTTCTTACTAAAAAATATATAAATGACTTGTTTTGGGATTTCAGAAGAAATATTGAGTTTCACTTGTCTGAGATCTTTCTGTTAATTTATGAAAGATTGTGAGGTACTATCAGATGTTCTTTCTTTAAAGTTTGAATCTTTTTTATGTTTTCATGGGGTTAGTTTTGTTGTATTTGCTTAGACCATTGATTTCTCATGTGGGCTAGTTTCTTTTTTGATAAAGTTCATGTCTTTGAGGAAGTATTGCTTTGGTTTTGCAATGTGGCATGAGTTTTTGGCTTCATAAGCTCTTCACTTTCTTTCTTTTGGGAAATATTGGCTGTTAGTTTGTGTTTCCTTCTGGTAATGTCAGATTGTTCATTTATTAATGTGTCATTGTTGTTCTGTTTGTTAAAGTTTGAATCTTTGTCATGTTTTCATGGGTTTACTGTAGCTGTATTTGCTTAAGGAATTGATTTTCTTATGTGGGTTTGGTTTCGTTTTTGATGAAGTTTCAGTCTTTGAGGAGATTATTTTTTGTTTTTTCCACGGGTGTCCGGTGCTCACATTGGAGCCTGACTATATTTTGGATTCGTACCGAGTCCCATTTGGAGGGAAACACTCCTGCCAAGGATTTTTCCATTCACAGGTCTCGAAGGAGCGGCCTGCTCCACATACTTTGGTGGTTGTGTTTGAGGAGATATTTGTTTGGTTTTACAATGTGAGATGAGTTTTTGTCTTCAATGATTTTGTCTATTGATTGTTGAGATGAAAATGCTTTAAATTTTCTTTTTCTTTGGTTTTTCTTTGCCTGTTTAGAGAGGAAAATGAAGTGTTTTTAGTTTCTTTAGATCTGTATAACCTTTCCCAAATATGAAAATAAATGAGTTTACAAAATAATTTAAGCTTAGTTAATGAAAAATTGGATTAAGTACCCAAAGCCCAACTAACTTTCTTCTTCTTGAGAACATGACTTTCTGCTTTGATGTTGGGCTAAATGGTCCTATTTTGCTGTTGTCTGTTTGAATGTCTTCAAGGGTTAGAATTGTCTTTTCTGCTTATCCTTGTCCAATTGTTGTTTGGTTAAAAAAGAAATGTTCTTATCCTTTATTGTCTCCTTGTTTCTGTTTTTGGGGTTTATTTGTGTTTTTATTCTAAATTTTGGCAAGTTGTTGGTTGTCGTATACATCTCCATTAGATTGAAGTAGGTTCTTTAGCCTTGGAATAGAGGGTAAAGTTACCTTCACGTGACCAAGAGGTCATGGGTTCAAGCCTTGGAAATGGCCTCTCGCAGAAATGCAAGGTAAGGCTGCAAACAATAAACCTTGTCGTCGGGTCCTTCCTCGGACGCGATGCATAGTGAGAGCGTTATTACACCAGACTTGTCCTTTTTTTTTCTTTGGTTCATGTGTGTTTTGAAGTAATATAAAATAAGAAAGATTCCTAAGTTTCGGAATCATTTCATCTTATTATGTCTGAGAAAAAGTCACTTGGTGATTACTATGTTTCATGTCCACTTTTGAGATATTTGTTGCAATATGATTTCAAATGTCATTTTCTTATGCACCATGTTTGTCCCAAACATGTTATTTCTACACAATGTAAGAACATGAGTAACAACAACAACAACATAACGAGTCTAATCTCACAAGTGGGGTCTGGGAGGGTAGAGTGTACTCAGACCTTGCCCCTACTTCGTATAGATAGAGAGTCTATTGCAGCTTAACTAAAGCATGTAAGAACATGAGTAAAGATAAAGGAAAAAGGAAAAGGGGATATATGGCTTAAGCAATGATTTTTGTTTTGCAACTTTTCTTTTCCTTTTTTTGGTTTCTTCTTTTTCCCATTGTAAGGTTTGGTTGGTGGAGTGGAGGTAGTTTATCTGGAGTTCCTTTGAAGGGACAGTGTAGTTTCTTTTGTTTGATTTCCGCTTTGAGTGTTTGATTAAAGTTTACATATACTTCATGAATCTTTATTTGTCTTTTGCATATGTACATATATTAGAATTTCTTTCTCAGCCACGGAATCCTCTGAACGATTTCATGTGTTGTGGGTCAGGTGTCCTTTTGTTCTAGATTTTGCTGCTGAGAGGAAATTGATATGCAGACACCAAAAGGAAGGTATATTTTTATTCTGTTTCATTTGTGTTGTATATTGCCTTTCTACTTTTCCAACGTAAGGTTAAGGTCTACGTAACCCCACTTGTGGGATTACACGGAGTATGTTGTTGTATTCAAACACCTTGCATTTTTAAAGAAACTCTTATTTCCTCCTCCTCATGAGACCAGAACATTGGTTTGTTTGTCATTCTGTAAATGTAGATAAATTGGTCAGTTCAAGAGTGTTACAACTAAATAATCCATCAAGTACAGTACTCGGATTAAATTATTGCCTTCTAGTATTTTAGTGCATTCCTTATTAGTTGCTCTTTTTGTTTCCTTTCTTTTCCTTTTCTTTTCCGTATCTAGTTTATTGTGCTTATGGGTTTTGAGACAAGGATTCCCAGTAAATAGCCTCTCTATGAGGTATTAGTAAGGCCTGCGTACATTTTATCTCTCCAAACCCCACTTGTGGGATTCCGCTGGGTATGTTGTTTGTTGTTAGTTTTTAGTGCAATCATTCACTAAGTTGGAAGAAGTTGTTCGTCTAGAATTTAGTGGTCCTTTAAGCAAGAGTTAATGGTGTTAACTTATTGAAGAAATTATTCTTGAAATGCTCACAACTGTACTGTACATGCTATCGAGGTTGAAGATTGGCAGATCTACTTTTTTCTGTTTGGGGAAAGAAATTATGTTATGTGGCCTTGCAAGAAGGAACTTAAAGCATTACGGTGGGCGATCATCTTAAGAAATGACATGTTTAAACTTCTGTAACATATTGGTACTTATCTGTGAGCCTGTAGTAGTCCATGTCTTTTGTGAACTCACTTGTTCTTCTTCTCCCATGTTGCTGAAGGACGATTTCTGTGGAGGTGCCTCAAAGAACAACTGCCGCTACACTAAAGACAACCCGAAAACTCAAGACTCCAGGGTCAGATGCTGATACTATTTCATCTCCAAATCCAGCCAACAGGACACCTAAAGATAGGAGTCCAAAAGTTGTTTGTCGCCGGTCACCAAGGAGTCCAGTGGTAGAGGTGCTTGAGCAATGTTATGTGTTAAAGTTTGGATTTTCCAAACTTTTTGAATGGCTTTCGTGACTAGTCTTGGAATGTCAAAAACTGTTGTCAGTCACGAAACCGTCTTGTGCAGTTACATTATCCCTCCATATTGTTGATAATACTCCCTATTTAAATTTGTTTGTCTAATTTTGACTTGGCGTGGAGTTTAAAAAAGTAAATAAGACTTCTGAATCTTGTGGTCTTAGATTAAAGACATGTAGAATGTACCAACGTATACTTTAATCTTTGTCATAAATATGTCATGTGGAAAGTTAGAATTAAAAAGTTGCTAGACGTGGGGAAGAACATATTTACTAGTTATATCATCCTCAATTTTTGATATGAACTAAAAAGGAAAGTAAGACAAATAAATTGAGTGAGGATCAGAGTTGCATACATTAAACAAAGTCCCTTGCTTATCTGACTTTGTAGTTGAAGGCATTCGTCATACATTATTCTAATGCTCTTACTTGACAATGCAGAAGAAGCGTCCTGGCAAAGCATCTGACTTGGAATCACAGCTTGCTCAACTTCAAGACGAGCTAAAGAAGGTGAAGGACCAGCTCGGTGCTACTGAATCATTGAAGAAAAGGGCTCAACAGGAAGCTGATGAAGCTAAAAAACAGCTTGCAGTCATGTCAGAAAAGCTCGAGGACTCTAAGAAGCAGCTGCTTGATCTATCGGATTCAGAAGAAGCTCGTCTGCTGGAGTTGCGCAAGATATCACAGGATCGAGACCGAGCATGGCAATCTGAGCTTGAGGCTATCCAGAAGCAGCATGAGTTGGACACTGCTGCTTTGGCCTCTGCCATGAATGAAATTCAGAAACTTAAAGTTCAGCTGGACCGCGTGGCTGATTGTGAAGCCACCCAAGCTCATCATGCTGAGTCAGCTTATGCTGAGATACAAAGCTTAAGGATTGAACTTACAAAGACCCTTACATTGGTTGATAAGCTGAGAAACCAGCTTAAAGATAGCAAGGAATCTGAGGCTTGTTCATTGGAAGAAGTGAGCAAAGCTCAAATGCAGCTGGAAGTGGCCAAGATGACCGAGAATACTCTACGTTCCGAAGGTCTGAAAGCAATGGACGCTTGCAGGACCTTGTCTTTGGAGTTGGAAAAATCAAAAGATCGAGTAGCTTCATTGGAGGAACTTGTCAGCAAACTCCAGTCTAGTGCAGTAGACTCTTCAGAAAGTTCTGTCGCTGGAGAAGGAAACAGCTTTAACATAGAAGCTGATAAACTAAAAATTGAGCTGAGTACCATCCAAGTTGAGGTGAGTCAACTTAGAGCTGCTTTGGAGGATTCCGAGAGAAAGTATCAAGAAGAATACATCCACAGCACCTTGCAGATACGAAGTGCTCATGAGCTGGTGGAGCGCACAAACTCGGAATCAATTCAGAGGGAGGCTGAATGGGAGGCAAAACTAAATGAAGCAAAATCTGAAGTGGAAGAGTTGAAAGAAAAACTAATGAACAGAGAAGCTCAACTTGTAGATATTCGGGATGAGAATAAGGGGCTTAGTCTGCAGGTTGAGCAAATGCAGTCAGCTGATAAAGAGTTTGAATTAACTGCTCAACTGAAGAAATCAGAGTCTATTTTGAGAGATCTGAGAGCAAATTTATTAGACGAAGAGACAGAGTTGCAGACTCTTATGGAGGAGAATGAGCAGTTGAAATCGGAAATCAGTAAGAGAGAATTAGCGAGTGCCAAAGTTAGCGATGAGGCACTTGCATTAGTAGAAGCAGCGAAAAATGCTGAAAGAGAGGCCCTGATAAAGCTGGGAGATTTGACTGAGGAAGCAGATAAAAGCAGCAGAAAGATAGCACGTGTTACTGAGGAGTTGAATGCAGCACAGGCTGCAAACTCGGAGATTGAAACCGAGCTAAGGAGGTTAAAAGTGCAATGTGATCAATGGAGAAAGGCTGCTGAAGCAGCTGCATCTATGCTTTCAACTGGAAATAACGGGAAATATGTTGAGAGAACAGGTTCTTTAGACTACCACACTATCGGTGGAAAGCTTGGTTCTCCACTCGTGGACGACTTGGATGATGACTCACCAAAGAAGAAGAATAGCATGTTGAAGAAAATCGGGTTTTTGTTGAAAAAGAGCCAGAAGTAAAGAACGTGCTATCGTGCAGGTTCTATTTCTCCAGTAATCTTGATCATGTAAACGTTTTTGAGCATTTGTTAATAAAATCTACTATGTTTCCTTCTCAGGACTCGCCGAGCTGATGCCTTCATGGAATTAATCGTTTTCACGGATTTTTGTATAGCTGTTTGGAAATTGATGAACCTTGTATGTTGTTACCTGCCTTTACTGGAAGGTTTTTAGGAAAATAGTGAGAGCTCTTTCTCTTGCAAGTGTAATGAAAGTTATGACAGATGATTAATGGTAGAAAATGTACTGTTGCTTCAGAATTTTCATGTCAAAGATGGCATTTTGATCAATCTTTATTGTGTCTGTGAAGAGTTTCACATTGGTCCGTTAACGGATGAGTGATCTCTATAGTATGATTTAGTTTTGAACTAACATTTTGAATTAGTTTTTGGAGGTTGAATTAGACACATGATATCAGAGCTCTTTTTTGATATTTGGGATTTGTATATTTCTTCAATATTACTTGTCAAATACCCAAAGAGTCAATGTTTATTATATAACTTGAGAATGGATTTTTCAACTCAATAAAAATGTTAGTAATTTGTTATAATGCAATACCTTGAATCTTTTTCTCAAAAATTTTATTGGTTGATGTTGGGAATACGGGGCAATAGCGGAAGCGTGATAACGATCGGGATTGATATTGAAAAATATAACTAAATTGGGCAAGGTAATAAATGGAGACACAGATTTAACGTGGTTCATCCAAAAATAAGGCTACATCCACGGACGACGACGAGCAAAATATCAGGATATAATTTTGTGTATAACTCAGTGATATAAAAGGAGTATTACAACACTCACAAAAAAACACAATGTGTATTTTTCTCTACTTCCTTGTCCAAATGAAGAACAAAATTACTCATTTATATAGGAGTAATTTTAGTAGGTGGCATAACAAGTTGGTTGTCAAGTTTGAATAAGTTGGCTGCCAACTTTGGACAGCAATCTTGAACACATTTTTTCAACCAAGTTGCCAATTTTTGAATTGCATGTGATTGCCAAGTTTGATCAACTTGGGCCAGATTTCAACGGTAGATAATAAGTTTTAAATAGTTTAAAATAAAGTTCTAAAATATTAGACAGAATTATAGTTATATTAGTATATATTGGTTCGTATTCACCTAAAATTATGGGTATCAAATAATATTTGATGTCTCTGTTTTTTTCTCTCATATTCTTGAATTAGAAATTTAACTATTATATTAATAAGGAAATTGTTATTTGGACCTCCCACCAATTCATTAAAAAATCAAACAAGATTAATAAGGAAGAAGAAGACGATGAACACTGGATTGGTTTAGAGAGAAGGCTGAGAAAATTATTTTTAGAGAGAGAGAGTATCTTTTCGTGGTAAACCCCAAAATTAACTGGGTAATCTCCACGGCAACAGGATATATATATTAATGATATCCAGATATTTATAATTACACAGAATACAAGTATACACGAAGAATAAATAGTAGCACCTAAATATATTATCAGACTCCACTACCTAACATAATTAACTACCTTTATTTTAAGAAATGAATTATAAGGTACGCTAGATAATCAATTTCAAGATATAACCAAAAAAATTAAAAAAAATTCATCAACTATTGTTTCTTTTATTGTTGGCGACACTAGTTATTACCTCAAAAATTCTACAAAATTGATTCTAAATAATCAGATATTATGAATTTAAAAATAGTCAATAATTATTTAAATTTATAAATTTTAAATATCAAATAATTAAATTGAAGAAATATCAAATATTAACTAGTCATTATTAGAAAGAATAATCAAATAGTACATTATTTAAATCTTGACAACTAACTGACAATGAAGCATAACTTAACAAGATATACATAATGCACATGCATTTATATTAATTAGATATATGAACTCGTGCCATTTAAAATTTTATTTATTTTTTGTTTGTTTTTAGTCGTTGATATTCGTAATTTTAGGTGATTATGAACTAATATATATTAATCTATCTATTTATATCGATATTTATATTATATTAAAAGCATGAAGACCTTTAAAAGTGTTGTTTGAACTTTTTGTGCTTAATTAAAAGACTCATCTTTAAATAAAGTGGTCTTTTTCACTATTTTTTTAGTTTATCAAGTATTTACTCTTTTATTTATTTAATTTCAACACTTTTGAATTAAAATTTCTTTATATTTGAAATTCCTTCTTGATTTAATACTATTCTATATAAATATTATCTAGATTGTGGAAAGAAAAAAATATTATTATTATTATTTTAATATTTAAGACTTTAAAATTAATTAAAATTTAGATTATCAAATATTTTGTTAATAAAAGTATGTAATATAACAAATTTTAAAAAGAAAAAACGTAATTAAAATTACGTTAGAAACATTAAACAACTCTTTTATGTTTAGGAGTCTTTTTCAATTTTAATGGATTAATTATTTAACTCCTAACTATTTAACTCCGAATTATTACTTTTTGTATTCATAAAATATTAACATATCTATATTATAAGTAATTGAATTGATCTTTTCATCTTTGCATGTACATAATGCATTAAATAATTTCATCAAATTAATAGTATTGATTTAATTTTATTTGTATGAATGTTGTTTTGGAAACAATCCTGTCTATCTCTATGAGGTAGTGGAAGGTTTACGTACATCTTACTTTCCCCAGACTCACTTGTGGGATTTAACTAGGTATATTGTTGTTGAATATTGTATTTATTTTAATAATAAGTACTATTTGTATATAATTTTTAAATTGACACGACATATACGTGCAAAGTACGTACACTAAATCTAGTCCTATACTAAAATCGTGAAAGTCCTTAGAAATGTTGTTTGAATTTTTGCCCTTCATTAAAATTAAAGACTCCAATTTAGACAAAATCGTCTTTTCGCCATCTTTTTTCAATTATTTTAGTAATATTAAATGTAATAAAAATTAAATTTAGAAGATTTTCTTACTATAGTTAAAAATCTTTTTCCAACTAAAATTTAATGTTATGATTAAATTCCTGTACAAAGAATCATTTTCTAACTAAAATAGATTTAGATCTAAAAAGAAAATAATAAAAAAAAACTTTTAAATAATAATTATCCTGGATACCAACTTGGGTTGTACCATCATTATGATACCTTGTTCCCGTGAAAGCATGAGTGAACGAGAGGATTTGAAAAACCCGAGTTTGTATGAGTAGTTATGTTAT
Source organism: Solanum medicagineum (assembly GCA_026153255.1). Lineage (NCBI taxonomy): Eukaryota > Viridiplantae > Streptophyta > Magnoliopsida > Solanales > Solanaceae > Solanum > Solanum medicagineum. The sequence goes on along the minus strand of JAPFFP010000113.1, from coordinate 1,377,683 downwards.
TTATTTATGGCTTAAGTCATCGATAAACTTATTCACATTTTTCACTTGGACATCTCAATCAAGATTAAATTCTCATTGAACATGTAACTATTTAAAATATGTAGTACAAAATGCTAATTTGGCAAAAAATGTGTAATACACTCCGTCAGAAATTCAAAATAGTTTGTTTTAAATACATTTTTTGACACTATGATTAACGTTTTTTAAAAAAGTTCTCATTCCTAAAACACTTTCTTCAAGAAAAAAATAAAAAGTATCCCACCCCAACACTATGTCCTCTTCTTCCTCATTTTCTTTTTCACAGTGTCTCCATTTTAGTTCCAGCATCACTAAAAAGAAATCTTTCAAATTTGAATCAACTAATTAAATATGTATGAAGAAGGCGGAAAAATAATAGAAAATTCTACTCATTGGAAGAAATTTTTTTTATTGATGTATGTCTATCACCATTATCGATCACTCTAAAATTACGCTACTACTCACACTAAATATATACACACTAAATTTATCAAAAATGATATCTGAAAACTTGATAGAATTAATTTATCAATTTCTTTTTGTCATCAATCTAAAAATGAGAAAAAATTGCAGACAAACTTTTTTTCTTTTTTCTTCGCTCTTTCTTTCTATTTATCTTTCGCTATGATGCATTAAGTGTGAAAAATATTTTTTAAAAGAGAAATTGAATCTTCAGGTTATATGAAAAGAATATGTTCTGCTTGTTTATTTTGTTATGTCTATTTTACCTTATGTTTTCTTATGATATAAAGCTTTTCTTATGTTATACCTATTTTACCTTATGTTTTCTTGTGATATAAACACGAGCCTTGGATGAGATGCCTTCAGGTATCATATTTGCCGTGTTATGGCCAGACACTAGGTGCGGGTCGTCGTACAATAGATCAATGGATTTCATAGATTTTTCTTTTTAAATTGAAAGCTCTCCAACGACAATGGAAATTTGGGGAAGATGAAATGGGTCTATTTAATGGAGAAGACAATTCAAATTGGGAGTGCACATGACATTTTAACATGGATTTGGTGGTCTTTATACTTCTTCACACATCCAATTACGTGACAACACAACTGGTTTGAAAATAGATCAAAATGATGTATTTATTATACGATTCGTTATACAAATATATTTGTTAAGGATAAGCGTCTCAAGTGCAATACATGGGCTAATTACTTCGAGTGGGAGGCCACTCTCGACTCACACTATCGTTTCTTTGGACATAGAATATAAAAATGTTGATGAGATATCAAAACATTTTGTTATTGTTGTTGTATAGTATAAGTCGATGTTAGCTTTGAATCAAGCCTTGTTTATTAGTATTGATTAAGCCATATCGAGCCTTTTGATAATCATGTGATTAAGTAAAATTGCAGATATATACTAGTTAAAATGGTATATATATTAAAAGAAATGAGGAAAAAATAAAATATTCGTAATCTATTTTATTAATTCAAATCTCTAGTCTAGAAAAAAAAGATCTTCTCATTCTCATGTGGAACAAAATATTGTAGACTTATGAATATTGTTTTGGTGATGTTGTAGTAGTATATTAACAAATTTAAATTAGCATAGAAACATTCAATTTGACATTTATTAAGTTTTTACATTGGTTAAGTCTTTATAAATTTGTATGTATAATTATAATTTGATATGATATATTTTAGGAACTAATATGTGTATAACTATAATTTGATATCATATATTTTAGGAGCTAATAACATTTTAGGCTGAATTTGGAAGAAGTAAAGTTTTAATGTATAATTTAATATCATATATTTTAAGTTTTTACGTAGATTAAACCTTTTTAAATTTAAAAAGTAATATTCATACTTATCTTTTGTCGTTATTCTTACATCGGACACCCTAAAATATATGCTTGATCAACTATATAATAAGACTTTTTATAATTTTAGAAGATTTAAATTCGAAAATGGTTATCGTTATGAAATTTTAAGTTTCACAAATAAAGTTTCATAATATAATAAGAACTATTTTCAAATTACATGACTGAAGCGTAATTACCTCACACTGATGAAAGGCCTGAAAACTCTAGACAAAAATGAAGCCCATTGGGCTGAGTTTCTGAAGGCCCATAAGGATGCATCAGCAACCATTACGGCCCATCATAGCTCCAAATTATAAATTTCTTTTGCATCCTCTTTGCCATTCGTATTATGAAAAACTACTTAACTACACAAATATTTCTATCATTTTTATTGATTTACGTATTATTTCAATAATTAATAATTTTACATCAGATTTCAAGTCAAATACACCGAGATACATGTCTTTTACTGCCAAATGCGCTGAAATAGGGAGAGGCGAACGGGAACGAAAGGAAGGAGAGTATGATTTGTCTATGTATTTAAGATAGATATGAATTACAATAGATACATATATCTAAAATACCATATACACAAGTGAAATATGAGGGTGCCTAGTGAGATAGGAGGGAGACAAATGTATATCTCGATTTCTAAAATAATTATTTCAAATTATTTGTCGTTTGGAAGTTCAGATTAAAATTAGTTAATTTTTTTACATGTAACTCGTAGTTGTAATTGTTGTTTTAAGAGCACAAATACATTAATTATAGGGGTGATGTTATGATTGTTCAAATATCAATGAAGGTAAAATAATTAGAAGTCCATAAAAAGAATCAAACAAATAAAGTATATTGTAATTGCACATTATTGTATCGAATTAACTAGATGAATGACAAAGAATTGAATACATAATAATTAGATATTCTAATAGTGGTTTTTTTTAAAAAGATAGTCTTTATATTTAATTTTTTAAAAATAAATTGATACATTGAAAAAGATTTAATTAATTGTACTAATTCGAATAAATCTAACTCATTAGAATCCATAAATTTCCTTTTGTAGATTATGTTAGGTTATGTAAACGGTTATAAAATCATCATAATTGAAGATAAAAAAAGGTAATATTAACAAGGTAAAATAATTTCCAAATCTAAACTTTATTTACACCTTATAAGTTCTCAAATTTCCATATTATAAAGTACTGAAAAAAATAATATCAAATTGAATATTTTTCTTGATTTTGATCATTAATATTGAGATTTTCTTACCCTTTTGAATTTTAGTATACATTAGGCATCATTTTCAATACCAAAAAGACACATTAAAAAAAATGGCTGAAAAATGTCTTTTAATGACATCTCTAGCACTTCTTGTTTGTCATCCAAGTTCCACCATTATGCTTCAAGCCCAAGTTAAACTAAATCTCCCAAAAAGAAAAAAAAGTCCACTTGAAGACAAAGGGGTTTCAAAATCAAGAAAAGGGGTAGTGTTTAACTCTTGTACCAACATTTGTGACTCTCCAAGACTGAACGTGTACAAACCGCTTAAGCTGTTAGACGAGATTGTTCAAAGGAATCGAATGGAAGCATGAAGTAGGATACAAAATTGAAAAAATCTTGAAAGTGAACCATAGTGAAAAGGTTATTGAAAATTTCGAAGAATGCAAGAAGATGGTGATGAATTCAAGGTCCATGAGAAGTTTGAGTAAGAAAAAAGTAGAAAGAGTTTTTTACCATGGTGCAATGATTACTTGTTCGTTAGGCCTTGACAAGTCGACAAGAATTTGTAGCAAGAAAACATGTGATGTATGCAAAATCATAGGCCAAAATCATGGAATTCATGAGCAAAGTAATTTGATTGAATCATTTTCTACTAGTTGTTGGAGTGCACATAGAAAAATTATGAAGCAATTTGGAGATGGAGTTTCAAAGAATGCAATTATAGTTTCAAGAGTAATTGCAAAATGCAAAGAAGATAAGAAAGGAGAAGTAAATATTTTGAATCCAAGGGCTATCTTACCTTGATTTGTTATCATATATAGTTTATCTTAATATAGAACAAAAGTATGTTATAATTAGTGCATCAATCTTCTTTGTTTTAGAACTAAGAAAGTAGTTTATTTGTTCTTTTCTTTTCATAGAGATGACTTTATGCAACTAAGTACGTGAATGTTCAACTGTAAGAGTCAAATGTGTAACATATATAAAGTACATATCGATAAGTGTAGATTCAAAATTTTGAGTTTAATAATTTTATAAACTATTGTCATTTGTCCCTTTTGCAAACCCGTGTAGAATGAGAGCCAAATTCGTGCAGAATGAGAGCTTTAGTGCACTAAATTATATTTTCCATATGAAGATCATAATTCATATTTATAAGTTGTTTAAAATCAGTAGTAAAAGCAGCAATGAATTTAAGATGAAGCTCAAAAGGAAGAGCTTTGAGTTTGAGTGTAAAATCAATATGATAATATAGAATATGCTTAATAGTATACAACATATAAATAAAAATATCATTAGAATGTGAGTGTTTTTCTAGAGCCATTGGTAAGCATCACAATTCTAGATACACAGACAATCTCCTTTTCTTTACGACCATCTTTGTATTTAGATATTGGCCTTGTAGTAGCTAGTATATGTAGCGGCATTTCTAGTTGTGCATCTTATTACACACACACACATGTGTTTGTGTGTGTATATGTGTGTGTGTGTATGTATATATGATTGTGTGCTTATGTCTATCATAACTCTGTATAGTTGACTTTCAGATTCTTGGTAAGTTGTGTTGGTTTATTTAGTTATGTTTAGGATATTTACGACTAGTGACTCTGGACAAGTATCCTGGGGTTGGGTATCAGGCTTGGGGGGGGGGGATTTAACATGCACCATCATGACCAGAATTGGGTCCTGAAATATGATATAAGAGCTTAAGGTTCACTAATCTCATCTATGCAGAGCTATCGTCTAGTAGAGTCTAGTGGATGAGTGCGAAGAAGTTTGTAGCTTATCTCCTGGAAGCTATGGGATGTTTAAGAAACTTCATATATTGTTAATTCCTGTTATGCGATATTATCAAAAGTCTGTCGATTTCTTGGAATCAGATTTGGTTCGTTCTTTCACAAATATGTTGCGTAGAGATTAGACTCTAGGTCAGGGTAGCGCACTTAATGAGCTTTTGAGTTTATTTTTTTAATAAAAAATCTTTAAAATTGTATATGCACTTCCAAAAAGTATTGATTGCAGAAACAAAATGAGCAAAATTTCAATTAATTTATTTTAATCTATTAAGTGAATAAATAATTTGAGATATGTATTTAATACGAAAACAAACTAATATGATGCATAAGTAGTAGTGCACTCAAGCCCCTGGGAAGAGATTAGAATATTTTCATCCTTAATTCTTGTTGAAATCAGAAGTTTTCGTATTTATTTCCTCTTTGCAACACTAGTTATTTGGAATTATTTTGACATATATATTAAGAAACAGTAAATAATAAAAATAATATTACTATATTTTCCTTTAAATATATTAAATTGAAATATATTAGGTATTGAATAATATTTAATAATAAAAGTAAAATAGATATAAAAATATAACTTATCTCTTAATATTTCAAATTGGACAAGTATTATTCAAAGTCTTTTTAAGTACTAGTGGCCAAGGCCGTGCAATGCACTGGCTTAATATATGCTATTTTTCTTCTTAATTTATATGATCAAAATAAAATTTAGAGAGTCAATAGCTTTAATATATTTTTTATTTTTTTAAATTATTTGAATTTATAATATATTAAAATAATTTTTAAATAATACACATTATTCATAAGTTCTAATTGTTGTTGCACATATAAAATTCTGAGAGTCAATATAAATTTATATTTATTTTTAAAAATATTTTAAATTATTTATAGCTGAAGGCATTAGAAAAAAAATTTATTAGGAGTAATATCAAGCAACTGAAACAGACACTTGAATAAGCAGTTACTTTTAAGGAAAATAAACATGTAATACTGTAATTTTATAATTATAAGTATATGAAAAAATAATTAAATAATAATTAATACAAATGACATAATAAAATTAAATAGACACATTAATAGTAATCGTAAGATTAAGCAGACATGTTATAATAAGACACAAGAAAATAATTTATTACGAATAGTAATTGTAATTTTATACGAATAGTAATTGTAATTTTATAGTTGAAATACATGAAGAGATAATTAAATAATAATTAATAAAAATAATATAATAAAATTAAACATATATGTTATAATCATCTACCTATAACCAAATAGCTGAACCAAACATTACAACCAAAGCGGCTCAATTTAACCGCTTATGACTCTCGGGGGAGAGAAACGTGCCCTTATAGGAAAGCAAATTGTAACCGACCTTCGACAGAAAAGTCCTATAAATATTGCTTTTGGCCAAAGAAATACAAATGAAACCAACTCTATAAATTCTCAGGAAACCTTACCGTCACATCTTAAAAAAAACCCGGGCATGGAGCAGTTGGAGCAAAAAGAGGGGTACCGTTTCTATCCAACTGATTCAGAAATACTTAAGTTTTTGTTACGATTTGTGGCGAAGCAAGAGATGCATGATGCTGGATTTCTCACCACCAACATAGATGTCTATGGTCAACAAGAGCCATGGGAGATTTACAATCAGGGAGTACCCTCTGGAGGATTAGATGATGACGATGATAGTAGTTATCGGTACTTCATCACAAAGAAAAGCAACAGGATTGATCATGGCTGCTTTTGGAAACAACAAGACGAGGGAAAACTAGTTCACTATAATATGCACAATTCAAAATCATCAACGATTGTTATTGGATACAAGAAAAAGATGCATTACGAGCATGAAGATGGACATTGGATCATGAAGGAGTATCAACTTTCTATGGTTATTCTTCTGAAGTTCGAGGAGGACCGCAGAGATTATGTCCTGTGTGCCATCAAGAAGGACACTTGTTCTCCAGAATGATGTATGAGCTTTATCCAACTGTTGTGCTTCTCCATATAGAAACAATGTGATCATCTCTAGTAGAAACGTTTACCTGGCTATTATAGCAAAATGTTTTATGGAAATTGATTGCCATAGACAGTAAGATTTTTCATACGGGAACTGCAGTCCGCTGTTACGAACTAATTCATGAGAATGAGTGTTATGCAAAGTACTGTCAGCATTCATAATTGGAGAAAAATGGAAAGCTCAAATTTGTTCCGTAATTTCTTAATTTTGCCCTTCGTTACACTTTTGGTCCATTTATACCCTTCACATTTAGCTTATTGTCTCATATGTGCCCTCACCATTAACGTAGCTCCAACATGAATTTGATGGATACACGTCTAAATGCTTTGAGAAAAAGCCCAATTGGTTGAAAAATTACCGCTCAGGTTGGAGCTCCAGTAGAGGTCAACAGAATTGTAAGGATTTGTCCTCTGCAGGGTAAATATAAAACTGAAAGACAACTTTGCTCCATTTTGTTTGTACATGAGCAAATTTGACTATTTTTGCAATTTTTATTTTAGACGAAGTAGTGCATTTTATCATAGAAGATCTACTAAAGTACCAAAGGCTCCCAAGCTCAGGACGTCCCGGTCCCACTCTTAAAGAGTGTTGGTGCATCACACTTAACAGCTACAGATGGGATCTATATCCATTTATTTACTCTTCCTCAATTTTGCAGGTTAACCATATTCTTTCAGCAATAAAGAAGAAAAGGCCTATGGATACTATCATTCTTTCATTAGTTACCTAGTCAATAGATATTTCGCCTCTGAGGAGGTCCACCAACTTAAGGTTGCATAGTAAGTAATGATTGGAGAAACAATATTATGATCTCGTTGTTTAACATCTACACATCAGTAGTTCCCAAACTGATGCATTGGTAAATACAGAGGTAAGAAGACAAGTAGAAACCTCATGCAAAAATCACAGCGAATCTAAGCTTAAGTTACATTAGGCCAATTTTACAGAGAATTTGAGAGAACAGAGACATACCTCTAATTTTCAATAGAAGATTGGATTTTTCTCAACCATCCAATTGCTTCAATTCTATCCTTATTCATCATAAATTGATGAAGGAATGTCGAAAGTCCATCATTTATCCCTCTTGCCTTTAGGAATTCATTTAGGCCATCTCGGAAGCCACAGTTCAAATCCCTGAAAATATAACAAAACAAGTATCAAAAAGTCAGGAGCAAACAACAACATGCGCAGTATAGTACTACAAGTGGGTTCTGAGGAGAGTAGAGACCGAGAGCTTGGAAGGTAGAGAGGTTGTTTACGATGGAACCTTGGCTCAAATAAAAGCATTTCAAAGCAGGTCAAAATAAGAAACAGCAGGAGGGTAGAAGTCACAGTAAAATACTATAGGAACCATGTCTAAGCATTCTACAAAAAAGGAAAACTATAAAAAAAAATTGATAAGATAATGGAAGTGCAGAAAACAGCAGATAGTACCAAACATCAAAGGACAAGAAACTACAGGAATAATACTACAACTACTAGTATGGAACAACAAAAACTGCAATGAAATTAACCTACATAAGACAATTTATCAAAATGAAGTTCTACTATTAATTTCACTAGACTATGAGTAGACTATATCCAGAGGAAAGTGTTAACGTTTTGATGTTCAGCATATTTCACATTTTTACACTAGAACAGCTGCCCAGAGTAACTTTTCAAATAATTTGTCATCCCTATTTTATTTTATTCTCTAAAGAAGAGTATAGCATGCTACCAGGATGATCTGATTCATGACTGCTGATCACTGTCCTCAAACATGAAACTGGTTATGTTTAAGGCCATGTGGGCAGAAACAAAGATAGAAGAGAAAAACATCCAGCTCCCTTTTAATCCTCTTATTTTGGGGATTCCTACTCCTTAAATGGGTGACATAGATAAGTATAATGTATACACAATATAATAAAGTAAGAAGATGACTCTTGCTTAACATTGGGCCCATATAAGGCTGAGCTTGAGAACCATCGCTTCTGAGTAGGTAAACTTTCTGAATTTCCAAGGAATTTGGCCAGGATGAACAAACGAACTCCAAGAACTCACTACCTTCACTCTTCCATATGTCAACTAGCACACTTATGTGAAGCCGCACATCTTCCCCTAAATTCTCATCATTTGCTTTTGGAACAGTAATTGCTCCATTAATCGTCGTTGCCTCGATTTTGATATGTTCATCCTTGCCGAATTTTCCCCTCAAGGTAATCCACTGCTCGCCTGGCCGATCTTCCACCATAAATGTGTTGAACTTTGTATCAGGCTGGTGAAAGCAAACATTAAACGTGAGAAACAACAGGGATGCAAATATCACCATTGAAATTGAACATTTAGAAAGACTTTGAAGTAATAATAGAGCAATATTACAGTTTCCTATCTAAATTGCAGAAAGACAAGTAAGCTAATTAGAGATTTTTATACCATAAATACACTGCAGAATAACAAAGAAAATTGGTTGACAAGGAATAAACTATTCTCTTGTTGTCCTTATTTTTTATCTATGGATGGAATAAACAGAAACTAGAATTTGCAGTCTGTTGATACTGAAAGAACTGCTCTGCTTTCGTGATAAACAATTCAACTGAATTAGCATCCAAGTACCATAGAAAATTCTTGTTGGTTATAAGAATTTATTTCTCCTAAAAGGACAGTGATTTGTTTCCACATACATCCAAGCACATGGATGAATTAAACAGCTTAGACACATTGAAGATATGAGACAGTCTAAAGACATTCCATCACATAAATAGACAAGCTTATAGAACCAAAAGCACACCAATCTAAAGATAAACCTACCTCTAGTGACCAAGTGATAAAATCAATAGGCTTAGTTCTGAGGATGTTAATATAGGCGACTAGTCCCTGAATTGATCATACAGCTCCATTTACATTTTAGTGTCCTCCAAACTTTCCAATGGTGTAAACTATTGCAAATAGGGAGACGTATTCAGAAAATCATTACCTATTGTCTCCCAAGATATCCACAAAAGAAAGAAAAAAATATGATATATGTTTCTATATTTCCTTGGCCTACATAAGGCTGAGATATATTCCTCATCAACCCCTAAAGATCTGCACGTCATCTTTAACCATCTCATGACATTAGAGGTTCAAGCAAACCAAACTAACTTACCAGGTAGACGTAGCGTGGATTAATTCAACTTCTTCATGACAACACCACATAGTAAAGCTCAATTCAGACCAAGTAGAGTTTCAAATTGTCCTTAAGCCCTAAAAAAACAGCTTGGTTGACCCTATCGAGTGTACCACAATATCCTACATTTTTTTGGTAGTACTTGATAATGAATATACAATGGTGATATATGACCCAAAATTGGATGTTCTATTGCAGTAGTAGCATTCAGAAGCCTACGTTCATCCCAAACTAGTCGGATTCAGACCAATACCACTCATCTACCCAATCATTCGTCTTGGGAAAAGTTAAAAATCCTTTAAATTTCACACTAATCTCCAAATTTTACTACAATCTCCAGCCAAACTTGAACACCTGATGTAATGTAAATGTTCCCAAAAAAAAGTATCGCATATCTAAGCCAGTAAATACGGAGCAGTCATAAATACAGTAGAAAGGGGAATTCATCGTCTAGATAAATTTCGTGACTAAAAGTAGGTCGGTTGAAGATTTACCGAATGAGGAGGGGCGTAATCCAACTGATACTCAATTTCATTGCCAAGTATTCTGAGTATGTTCGATTCAAACGGTGACTTTTGAATTGCCTGCGATGTGTGCTTCCTGAAAAATTGGAATATGTGGTTGCTGGAACGGAGAGAGGATTGTTGGCGGTGAGAATATAGAAAGTCACGAGATGAGACAAGTGATCTACGAAGAAATGCCGCCATGAACACGAGGACTCTCAATTGGCCGGATGGGTCAAATTAGAATCAATTCTAATGGGTCAACAAATGGGTCGAGGATGATGAGTTACGGAGCGGGTCAAGATCCAATTTGATTTAATTTTTATTAAGTTTTATTTATTTTATTAGTTGTTTTTTAATATTTTAATACTTAATTAATTTTTTTTTTAATTTTGACTATATAAAATATATCAAATAAAAAAATATTTTGACACAAGTCAATCAAGTTGAATATCAATCCAATTTTAAATGAGTTGAGCTAATAAATAGATGAATTATTAGTCCGTTCAAATTTCAATAGATTGACCGAATTAGATTTAATTTTGTTACTTCTAATCATAATTAGAAGTTGTTCATAATTAATATTTTTATAAGAGCATGAGAAAAAAATCACAATAGATAATTTGATATAAAAGAAGTATATCATAATTGATTGCGCATTATTGTATTGAATTAACTAGGTGCATGACAAAGAATTGAATACACAATAATTAGATATTCCAATCGTGGTTTTTTATTTTTGGGATAATTTGGGGGGTAGTCTTTATATACAAAAATAAATTAGTACATTCAAAAGTTTTAATTAATTGTACTAATTCGAATAAATCTAACTTATTAGAATCCATAAATTTCCTTTTGTAGACTATGTTAGCCTATGTAAATGGTTATAAAATCATAGTAATTGAAGATAAAAAAGGAATATTAACAAGGTAAAAATCATTTCCAAATCTAAACTTTATTTACACCTTATAAGTTCTCAAATCTCTATATTATAAAGTACTAAAAAAAATAAGTATCAAATTGAATATTTTCCTTGATTTTGATCATTAATATTGAGATTTTCTTAGCCCTTTTAAATTTTATTATACATTAGGCATCATTCCCAATACCAAAAAGACACATTTAAAAATATGGCTGAAAAATGTCTCTTAATGACATCTCTAGCAATTCTTGTTTGTCATCCAAGTTCTACCATTAGATGTTTCAAGCCAAAGCCAAGTTCAACTAAATCTCCCAAAAACGAAAAAATTCCACTTGAAGACAAAGGGATTTCAAAATCAAGAAAAGGGGTAGTGTTTAACTCTTGTAACAAAGACTCTCCAAGACTGAACGTGCACAGACCGTTTAAGCTATTAGACGAGATTGTTGAAGGGAATCCTTTGAAAACGATAGTGGAAAATATTTTTCGATTCGAATGGAAGCATGAAGTAGGATACAAAATTGAAAAAATCTTGAAAGTGAACCATACCGAAAACGTTATTGAAAACTTCGAAGAATGCAAGAAGATGGTGATGAATTCAAGGTCCATGAGAAGTTTGAGTAAGAAAAAAGTAGAAAGAGTTTTTTACCATGGTGCAATGATTACTTGTTCGTTAGGCCTTGACAAGTCGACAAGAATTTGTAGCAAGAAAACATGTGATGTATGCAAAATCATAGGCCAAAATCATGGAATTCATGAGCAAAGTAATTTGATTGAATCATTTTCTACTAGTTGTTGGAGTGCACATAGAAAAATTATGAAGCAATTTGGAGATGGAGTTTCAAAGAAAGCTATTATAGTTTCAAGAGTGATTGCAAAATGCAAAGAAGATAACAAGGGAGAAGTAAATATTTTGAATCCAAGGGCTATCTTACCTTGCTTTGTTATCATATATAGTTTATCTTAATATAGAACGAAAGTATGTTTTAATTAGTGCATCAATCTTCTTTGTTTTAGAACTAAGAAATTAGTTTCTTTGTTCTTTTCCTTCCATAGAGATGACTTTATGCAATTAAGTATGTGGATCTTCAATTCTAAGAGTCAATGTGTAACACATCAAATATCGATAGGGCAGATTCAGAATTTTGAGTTTAATGATTTTATAAACCATTGTCATTCGTCCCTTCGTGCAGAATGAGAGCCAAATCCGCGCAGAATGAGAGATTTAGTTAGGGGTGTACAGAACCAAATCGTAAACCGCACCAAACCGATAAACCGAACCAATCCGCAAAAAAAAAACCGCTTAGTGGTTTGGTTTGGTTTGGTTTGGTATTGACGAAAAAAACCGACTATATTTGGATTGGTTTGGTTTTAATTTTAAAAAACCAAACCGA
>JAPFFP010000113.1:1307472-1363117 GCA_026153255.1 Solanum medicagineum | reverse complement strand
TATGGAAAAAGATAAAGATACCAATAATATCAATATGATGCTAGTGAGTTGAATCTACAAGGAAAATATTACAGTAAGTTTTCCCTTTATTTGAAATAATCCAACATTTTAGAAATGACTTTTTCATTAATTGTTAACAATTGGGTTTGTCAAGATAATGGTGTAAATATCTTAATATTAAGTTCCAGTGTAAAAGTTTACTTAACCACCAGAAAAATTTGATATGATATGCCTGACGAGTTAAAAATACTTGCCTAAATCTGCAAAGATATCTAAGTTGTGCGGACTTTTTACTTTTAGATGCCAATTCTCTAAAAGTGCTCTACTTTTGGAGAATTTGATATGCACCTATTAACTATTTTGCAGAGTCGCAATATAGCAAGATATCCGCATGCAACATGATATTCAGCAATACATGTAGTTCAAAACATTGCATTTATCAAACATCTCCACAATGAGGGTAGGAAAAAATGTGCTTACTGAGAAATTTTCTTGCATTTAGTGAGGTTTTAACTGTGAATCTTACATAGAAAAAGACATTCAAGGTTTCTACATTCATGTAATACATAAAATCAGTACTTTGGACAGACATGTTCTCAAAAGCTTTGATCTTAGCTCATTAGCTCAATGCAGAAACGAAATCATGCATCACATAAGCCTTCATCAAGTGTGCTATACAAACATTATGCTTTTGCCACCTGCAGAAACTAGCCTTGTTCTTGAAGCCTAACAATCTGCGAAGATCGAAGTTAACGCACAATTAGCATATCAAAATAGGTTAAAGATTCAAGTTTCCAGAAAAGTTGCAGTACATTTGGGAGAAAGAGAAAGATGCACTAAGTCATACAAATATCATGAGAGAAAAAACATATTTTACCTTGCAATGAAGCATGCTTGGCTATTCGCATAAATTGTTGTTCTCTTTATGATCGATTTGCAAAGATGGCAAATCCAAATGAGTCTTCCCACCTACATGGCCAGCTCCCTCACAAAAATCAAGACAATCACCGGAAGAATTCTTGACAGCAAAGGGCATCCTTCTAACTGCTACGTCAGGGGTATTTAGGGACAAATAGGCCAATTTGTTCATTAGAGATTCAACCTTATTGCTAAATGGGGTCATGCTGACTTCTTCTATCTGACCATTTAGTTGGTCCACTTGATTAGCTGACACAATTTTCTTAGCATTTGTTTTCTCAGGAGTATTCAAATCATCATTGACATCTGCTCTACCTTCATCCACTGTTTGGCACTGTGGCATTGTTTCAGGTTCCCTGAAAGTTGAGTCGTATTCTCTCTCAACATGATCAATTTTGGTACGTTTGAGGTCACCATTTACATTATCCTCCAGGTTCATCTCATTCATCTGGCTAGGCACGTCCAAATTATGAACACCTATTCCATCTCCATCCTTTGTTAGATACTGTCTGTTGTTTTCACTAATAGTAACCTCAACAGCCTTGATGTCAATATTCTCAATAGTATCCATGTTAATTTCATTCTCCATAACACCTTGTTTTTGACCCTCAATTGCAGCCAAACTAGCAGTCATATCATTGTTCAGAACACTTTGATTTTCACTCTCCATCACGACCAAACCATCGCCTGGAACATCTTCAACTGTATCAGGTCCTTCAGCCGCAAAGTCCTTATTGTTCAAAGTACTTGCTACTCTTTGGCTCTCTCTCTTAATGATTACTGTATCATTGTTCATAATAACTTGGTTTTCACTCGTCACTGCAACCAAACCATCACCTGCAACATGTTCAACTGTGTCAGGCTCATCGGCCACAACTTCCTCTATTCCTTGGTGCTTACTGTTATGCACATCTGTATCATTGTTGATGATGACTTGGTTTTCACTCTTATTTGCAACCGAACCATCACCTGCAACATGTTCAACTGTGTCAGGTTCATCGGCCACAACTTCGTCTATTCTTTGGTTTTCACTCTTAATCACATTTGCATCATTGTTTACAATGACTTCATTTTCACTCTTAATTGCAACCAAACTATCACATGCGACATGTTCAACTGTGTCAGGTTCATCGGCCACAGCTTCCTCTATTCTTTGGTGTTCAATCTTAATCACATTTCTATCATTCTTCCCAATGACTTCATTTTCACCCTCAATTGCAACCAAAGCATCACCTGCTACATGTTCAACTGCTTCAGGTCCTTCCGCCAACGCCAAAACTTCCTCATTGTTCAAAGTATTTGCTATTATTTGGCTTTCACCCTTAATCTCATGTGTATCACTGTTCACAATGACTTGGTGTTCACTCTTAATTGCAACCAGACCATCATCTGCAACATGTCCAACTGTATCAGGTATTTTAGCCACAACTTCCTCATTGTTCGATATAGTTGCAACCAAACTAGCATCTGCAACATGTTCAACTGTATCAGGTCCTTCGGCCACAACTACCCCATTGTTCAATATTCTTGCTATACCTTGGTTTTCACTCTTAGTTGCAACCAAACTAGCATCTGCAACATTTTCAACTGTATCAGGTCCTTCAGCCACATCTTCCTCATTGTCCAAAGCACTGGCAAAGCCTTGGTTTTCACCCTGAGTTGCAACCAAACCATCACTTTGGATGTGTTCAAATGGATCAGGTTCTTCAGCCAGAACATCCATATTTTTTGAAGTATCTGCTCCACTTAATTCATGATGAACTTCAAGAGATAACTCAGGAATAAGAGTAATATCACTTGGACAACCAGCATGATTTTCTGGAACATTTGACTTGTCTGAAGAAGATACAGGAGAGAGACGTTTCAGAGTTTCAGGCTTTCCATTTGCTCTAAGAGGAACTCTTACACTCTTAGCTTTCATGTTAGAATTTCCTTTTGGGCTACAGACGATAGCTTCAGTTTTGGGCAGTGCAGTGGCTGAACTGGATTGAGTGCCACAGTGATTATCTGAAACATCTGACTTGTCCGAGGAAGATAAAGGAGAGATTTGCTTCAGAGCTTCAGGCTTTCTGTTCGTCCTAAGTGGAACTTTTACACTCTTAGCTTTAGTGTTTGAGTTTACTTTTGGGCTACAGATGGTAGCGTCAGTCCTGGACAGTGCAGTTGACGAATTGGAATGAGTACCATTAGGAGTGCGGACTGCCCTCACCTGCATAACAATGAACTTGAATATTAAATTTTGGCAGTACACCAATTTCAAGAATTCCGAAGATCATTAGAAGTAATAGTTTCATGAAGCTGTTAATCAAGACCAGAATATGGCCTTAACTACATGAAAGTCCTCCACTTGGTAATCATTTTTCCAGACAAAGAAAATCAACAGACTTAACACCTATTTCCTTCCACTTGGTAATGATCTTATCATCATAATGCTAGATTTTGTCACCACGTAAATCATTTCTAATTGAAAGACATGAAACTATATCCATATAAAAATTACACTAAACTGACCCCGTCAAAGAAACCCATCTTCGGGGATGGCATGCGCAATCCTGATGGTTTCATCATAGATGCTGGACGAGAAACTGAGCTTGATTGCTTTAAACTTTCTCTAGGTAAAGTTGTTCCCCTATTTTCGGGCTTATCTGAATTCTGATCACTTAAATGATTGTTCATATCCAAAGTTGATGTGTCACTATCAAATGATCTGCAAGAGCTGGTGTCAAAGCTAGTCCTTAACTTGCTTGACCTCTGGTTGATGGTGGCAGAAGATGATGATGATACTGAAGACCACTCACTAATAGAACTAGCAGGTGATATGCTTGCATTGATCTTAGAAGACATCAGATAAGCTGAGACAGCAGAATTCCCAGATGGCAGTTTACTCTTCGCTGCAGCTTTTGAAGGGGTTTTGAGTTTTGCACTTGCAGAAGGTTGAGCAATAAGTTTGCTATCAACCTTTCTCCTCGCTACAGGAATTGAAGATTTAACTGTCTTGTCAGATGAAGTACTTCCAGAACTATCACTTGAAGATCTTGTTGCAGGTATTTTCATTGCAGGTGAAGATCCCACAGAAGATGGCTTCATCGACGTATTAGGTTTGGGCACCACCTTACTAGCTTTATTTAAGGCAGATGCTTTTGGTGTCTGAGCCCCTCTAACAGAAGCTGCAATTTCCCATTAAACTATCAAGGTCAGAAAAGAACATTAAGAAATTGGTACAAACCATAAATGATTGAAGACAGCTTTTATTCATTCTCTACTCAGAAATTAATCTAAATTAAATAAATTATTTTACCACTTACCTGTATTGATTTTCATGCTGTCTTTATCTGTTTTGACTCGTGCGATATCCAAAGAAGCCCTTTTGGATGCAGAAACAGGTTGCAACTTTGTGCTTATTTTTGGAGGCTTTAGTGATGCTCCACTTGTAGTTCTACTGATAGACTTCATTAAACAACATAAAACAATGTCAGTGAAATATCAAAGTTTGTTCTTTTGCTATCAACCAAATGAGAGTACTCAGCCTGTTGGACCAATAGTTTAAAAGCCTACAGCTAGCTGACTGGAAAAAGTGAAATTTAAAGACGAATGATGATAAATATATAGGATACTCATATTGATAAAATGATTTTAACCGCTCGGGTCTTACATTAGGGGGTCTAGGAGTGGTATTACTTCCCAATCCAATTTATTTGGCTCAGAAGAGCCAAGAATATCAAGAAAAATAAAGAAGACTAGTTTCTTTAAATATAAGGAATTTCTTTTAACTGGCTATAAAAATCAAAACATGGGGGAAAACAGTAGCTCTAAACCTAAGGGAAAATACGAATATATGATGATACTGTAAGTAAGGTTCTTTGAGCTAGCTGATAGAAATGAAACTTCAAAGACAAACTGCATGCCTGTGTAACTTGTGCCTTATCCTGGTTCAACCCTTTACCCAATCTTTGTGTTCCTGTAATTTGCTTTGGCTGGCTTTTGGGTATCCCAGCTTGTGCTCCAATGATTCTTTTTGGAGCAACTTTTGGCTTCGTCTGACATTTGAGAATATAGACAATAATTGTTGAGAAGTACAGAAAAGTGACTCAAATTTTCAGATGTCATCTCTACAAAATTAAACTTACCCTATCTTTTGAAGCAAGGTCCACATTCTTTGCAGCTGTAAAAAAGGCTAATATTAGATTGGAATAACTTGCAAGAAATATGCATATCTTTATGATGACTCAAAAGAAATCTGAACCTATAGGAAGTAACCTATCTCCCACTCCCACCCCCACCCCCACATACACATGCACCTTCCAGTCCCAGTGAGAAAACAAATGGGAAAAAACTTGAACAAAAGATATGACATTAAGATGGGATGGGAAACCAACACTGCACTCATTCTTTACTATATGCTATCCTTTGAGCTGCATGACTAAACATCCAACAAACTCAGGTACTTCTGTTTTTTCTACCTCCAGGCACAATCCATTCGACACAAATCAAACAATTAACAGTAATACATGTAACAGCATCGTGAGAATAAACAAGTTTATAGTTGAAATATTTTACGTATTACATAAGTTCATACTCCAACTTGCATGACAGCTGATTGATCTCCTTTAAAAAAGCTAAACCTAAAACTCTCCTATACCTACTCCCCATCTCAGTAAGTTTTGTGCATCTATGCCTTTGTTCCTAGTACTCATTTGTCCCATTAACATCCTGCCCACACATAAAGACTTCTTCCACAAATAGTACTATAGTGCATACTGCTTTGTCAGAATCATGACTATACTATTCCAGAATGACAAGCTCGTAAATGTGTCAGGGGTCCATCACTAGTGTACATTCTGTGAGATATGTGGCTCTATGAAGTGGTAGCTGGACAAAAAGTTGTTAGTTAAGGTTATGAGATCATTCAACCACAGACGTCAGTATGAGGTTGAGACAATCAGACTTCAAATCAGGTCAAAGTAGATATTGTGATTGAGATGAACTCGGTAAGTAAGTGGCTGGCTGCCTTGGAAGAATAGATTAGGATGTATCTCAGTCACTCAGCAAGTAGGCGGCTTCTTTGGGAGAATAAATTAGGATGTTTGACATCACTACATGATCACTGACTGCTGAAGAATCCGATCAAAGTCCTTTAGATGCAATGCACAACAGAGATGCACGTTGGTAATTTGGCAAAAGTGAATTTCTTAGTAAAACCATGCTATTGCAAAAAATTGAAGGAAGATGCATAGATGAACAATTTCATGGTTGGCATTGAAAAGATGGGGAAAGGGAGCGAGAAGGGAGAGAGAGAGTACATGATGGAAACAGGAGATTCACAAAAGTAAAGGGAAATATCACTTGTGGATTTTTTTTTTCCTTCATGCAATATGTATGACGACAGCAGTTCCTTAAACTTGAACTATTAAAAACAACTATTATACTATTAACTTACAAGAATTAACTCCATTATCCGTCTTTGCAGATATATCCCCAATAGCTGGAATGGCCACCTTCTGGATTGAGGCTCTTATATCTCCAAATAACTCTGATTCAATATGTTCTATTGCTAAATTATCACTTTCCAATGTGGAGATCGAATCAAGTGATTGTCGCACATCCTCCTCGATCATAGGTAAAGTTTGTCTGTCACCTCCCTTAATCATGCTGGACAACTCATCAGCATCAAGCACACCTGAACATGTTGTTAGTAAACTTGAGTTTACAATACAGGACTGGATAAATGAATAGGAAATATAGACAAAAACTACCTGCATCTGTAAAGAAAGCACTATCCCAAGCTAAACTTTTTCGTAAATTGACCTTTCCTTTTCTTCTGGCCTTCTCAGGTTCCTTTGGCTCATGCAGCTGAGGTAACTGCTCGTCATGGTTACCTTTACAAGCCATGTCCATTTCCTCTTGAATATTATTAGCTCCTGAAAATCCCAAGATTCTAGCCTCAGTCTGATTTGCTAAATAGCATAAAAACTAAAGTAATTCACACAAATGTACCATGTCGTGTATTCAGATGTGGCTTAATACCACTGTCTGAACTTGGGCGAAAAGAGAAATGAAATACAGCAGCATAAGCAACACAAAAAGCTACTAGCTCCAACAAATTTTCATAAAAACCAAGGAGGAGGGTGAAAAAGGTCCACTCTTTAAGGCTTTATCAAGAAAGTTTAGCTACTCTAGATCTCCATCAGGGAGCAATAACTCTAGCTATATTTTTAAAATCTTTCAGTTACAGAGTTCCACAAACTAGGAAAGATCCAAATAGAGTTAAAACGATGTAACATCCCACAGGCATAATTATAGCAGAGCCGGTATGTCCCCATTTCAGTATCGGATGTAACGGCTTCCCCTCATCCAGCTCTCTACAGGGTAATCTCCACCTGCTACTTCAACAAAGGTCAGCATCCTTTTCCTTTTATGAGTTAAATGAGCTGGGCAGGTCCATTTCCACATTAAGTAATTATAATTCAGAGAATTATCAAATACAAAAAAAAAATGGTATTCCGAGAGCTCTGTAATCCATGGGCCATCAATGAAATAGGATAACGAGATAACTCCTTTTCCAACAAGACTACTTTCAAAATCTCAGTTACTCTTCACTCCTCAGCCCCCAGCACAGGCTCACAAGTATAAAGTATAAACATGCATGAAGCCCAAATTAATGAACTTCAAGAATATGTATATCAACCTCAAGCTCCATATAGTCACTTTTTCTATCAGCTGATTTATTCCTTCAATTTATTTGAGGTGGGATTGATCTACCTGGAAACACCTAATATTCCACACATTCATTCAAATGAAATCACATTAAACAGCCAAAGGGTGCCAGAAAACTCAACTTTTTTCCAGATCTTCAACAACATCATACTCAATGTAACTCCCCAAGTGGTGTCTAGAGAGGATACAGTATACATAGACCTTACACCTACTTTGTACCTTGGGACTTGGAGGTCGAGAGATTGTTTTCAATCGACCCTCAAAGAAATCTAATACAAAAACTAGAAACAAAGTACACAAAATCCAGAACTGAATTCATAAAAAACCGAAAATGGTACAAGCAAATTTCCATTTTTACCAGATCTTTTCAGAAAGAATATTCTTTTTTATTCAAAATCTATCAGAAACAGCTCCTATGTCACCCAAACCAAGGCAAAGTCTGCATATACACTGCCCTCCTCAAACCCCACTCGTAAAATCGCACTAACTATACTATTATTATACTCTCAAGACTAAACAAACAATCACAAAGAAAAAAAAATAGGTTTTTGGACAAACTTAACAACTAAAATCAACAATTACCCATAAAAAAAAAATTATAAAGGGAATAACAAAAACCTGAAGATGGGTATTCTTCAAAACCCCAAGAAGGAAGAGGGGAAGATGAATTTCCAATAAGATTGTCATTTTCCGATGAGAAATCAATGAGACTAAACTCATTCACTTCAAGATCCATCTTTTTTTCACTATTTTCAGTGAAACAAAAAAGTACAAATTCAAGCTAAGAATGATTGTATCTGAATTTGATTTCAAAATTGAATGGATCTTTGATGATAATAAGGGAAAAACGGTAAAGGGGTTTCTCAGAAAATCAAAAAGAAAGTGAGATGATAGAAATGGGGAGCGCTTAGAGACAAAGAGGGAATATCTTTTTTGAATTGCTAAAGAAGCGGTTTTTCAAAGAATTTGGGGAAATGAAAAGAAAAAATGAAATTTTAATATTTGGCTAGCCGTTTGGACCTAAATAAATGTTTGCTTCCGTTTCAATTTATGTGGTTTAATTTTATTTTTAAATTAATTTTTAAAAAATACTTCTTTTTATGTTTGACATGACATATTTAAGATCTAATAACAATAATAATATACCTAATGTAGTTCTACAAAATAATGTATGAAGAAGGCGAGTAAAATATATAAAAATTTCAAGATCTTACGTGCTCAGAGATGAGGTGCTCGAGGTTTATTTTGATAGACTCTCAAACATTTTGATATATTTCATATTTTTTTGAATTTTGTATCGAGTCGCTAAAAATCAAATAAATTGAAAGGGAAGAAATATATTTTGAAATGTTGACTTGCCACGTGAACAATTGAAGCTCTCTTTTTCTTAATGGACAATTGTTAAACTTGTACTAGTAAAAGAAAGTTGATAAATAAGTATTACTCCCTCCGTAAATTTTATCTTTGAACATTTTTGTTAATCAATTTCGAAAGTCTTCTAATTACAGAGTGTAATGGCATATTTTAAGACCAAATTTTTGAACAATCATACTTTTCCTTTTTAAATTTCATGTTCAATCATATTTTATCATATAAATTGAAATGCAAAAAAATAAAATTTAATTAATTTTTATATTAACGTAACTTGTTAAGATTCTTTATAATTTTATTTAAACACTTAAACTAAGAACAAAGTAAGTTATTGATACCGTTCAAAAGCATCATTTTAGTTTAAAGGCACCATTTATGTATATAATTCACAATTCGACTAATCTGAATTCAAGTCAATCTGAAGTCCTCGCATAGCTTGCTTAACGGAAGAAGGTTATGTATCAGGTTTAAAGTCGACACCTTCGATTTAAGAATGAGTGATCTTGCCCAGTAGCTTTCTGATAGAATGACATTATCTACCATCATCGCATCTCTCAACCTAAATCACCTATCATCGTGGTGTTTCCCAAGGTCCGATGAGAATTCTGATTTAACTCCTCAAAAATGTCAACTGGTACATGTCGAGTCCTCCAAACTGATATGTGTCGAATTCTCCAATGCAGTGTACTTTTGGAGAATTAGCAACAACAAGTGGGGTCTGGCGAGAATAAAATGCACGCAAATCTTACCACTATCTCATAGAGATAGAGAGTCTGTTTTCAAAAGACCCTTATCTCAAAAATATCATCTCCAAAAGTATAAAATACTGGGTATGAAATTAAACGATTAGAATGGAAAACAAATGATAATTTGTAAAGACAATACCAACCATGACCAAGTATTTCAATAATATCACACCCTTTGCTACAGAAATAAGTAGCAACTAACAGAGGACAATCAATTACACTATGATCATAAGTGCATTTGACATTCATAAATATGAAGAAATTCGAACTGTCAAAACCAATTCACCAAATATACTGTAAGGTGACTAGCTGCCAATATATTTTATATTTCCAGAGAACGAATATATAGATGCAAAATTCTTAGTTGATCATAAATAAATGGAATATTTCCCAGCCTACTTTTCTACCACACAAACCATTCTAAGTAGACAAAACAGTCAGTAGTTAAGTTCAGCCATGTGCAACAAAAATTCATATCAACATAGCCACCACCAAGTTCACTATTTAATCCGAACTGGGAAAATCCAGCAAAACACCTAATGAAGAATTCATCTTACTTCAGTTTTGAACTCCTAGATGCTGCATACCTCCTTTTACGTTTTGAGGTACAAGATGATTTGCGTGGCGATGGTGAATACTGTAGGGTGTAACTGATGAGTGATGGACCAAAAATACGAAATTTCCCTGACTTGCTAAAGGCAGTTTCAGCATCAGCGCGCCTCTTGAAAACAACTTTCGCTCGTTTGCTCTTGTGAATAAGTTGAGTCTCCGATTCACAAAGTGGACCATACTGACTAAATATTGTGTTTAGATCTGCTATGGGAGGAACTGATTCTAAATCTGAAAAGTTAAGAATAAGTGCGGTTGGGGAGTATTCGGAATTTCCATCAACGAGATCAGATAGTTTTTCTCTTTCTGAATTCTCAACCAAGGGGCCTACTTCTTGTTTATTGTCCAAACTTGGACTCAGGCCAGGAGAAGTCTCCCATTTAGCATTAGGAAAATCCTCCTCAGTTTGAACCTCTGGTTCAAATAACACTTGATCTTCAGTGTTGCATTCAATAATCCTATCGGTCCAATATGAGTCCTCAATACCTTCTATGGCCAAAGTTTCAGCAGATGCCGAGTTGGATGAATTTTGCCCTATGTGCTCTTCTGTTGTCTTTGTGCGGCCTCCTGAATCGGTAGTTTCTGAGAAAGTCAAATTTCTATAATCACAGAACAAACCAGCTCGGGACATCAAAATACTATACGCATTCATGGGATTCCTGGCTGCTGAATAGAGCTTTGAGAGCATTTCTTTTGGAGAAGGGAACTCTATTGGAATCAACTGTTCCCCTTCAGATTTCACGAGACCAAGTACTGAATCTTCAAAACCAATATTTCTCGACTTCTCAGTGTGCTCACTAGTTCTTTGGGAATTTCTGTCAATAGACTTAAAAATTCGGCTTGCAGCTTTATGAGACGGTAAAGACATCTCGTTACCCCTGCTTGCTGACAATTCTTTCTTCCTTCTTTTTGCCTTTGAATTACTAGGCATATAGTCGAATGTTAAATGTCTCTTCTCAGAAGATGCAGACTTCCTCTCTCCCCCAACTCTCCCTCTAGATTTCTTCTGAGCATTTGGTATGCGTGAACTGCTCCCATACATCAAAACGGACAGTGATTTTACCTTTTTACCAGGGTGCTCATCAACCCCCAAGCAACGAGGATGCTTTGTAGAGGAAGTAACTTGGACATTAGAGTTCTCCTCTGACGCCACATCTCTACCATCTTTCTTCCCAAGCAGTTGTTCAACATCATTATCATTTTCCGACAAATCACTATATTCTTCTATTACTGGGAGCTCATAATAACCATTCCAGCGATTAAATGCTGCCAACTGAGCTTTTGCCAACACAAATGATAATCTGTCGATCCGGGAATGTGGAGCTGCAGCTACTGACTTGAGTGTTCTAATAAGTTCGGTAGGGTTAAATGGGGTTTCATCTGAAAAGTGGTCACCTTCAATTCTCATGCTTGATTCCACCTGGATACCAGCATCCACAACAATCTGAGATTTCATTTTTGCTCGGGTTTCCTCCGACAAACATGGGCAGGCTAGCCCCAGCTCAACCCGTCTAGAGACTTCATCTAGAGCACAGTTCACCGCATAAGAGAAGTCTTCTGAGTTGCTCTGCCTCTCCATCCGAGAAAAGTACAACTTAAATGGCTTAATGCTAGATGCGTCATTCCATGCAAATGTCTGGTCACCAAAATACGCTATAAGATAGCTGTTCCTTTTATAGTATTTCATTACTTTTTTTGATGCAGCAGAAGACTCAAATATCCGCCCAGGCCACCAAGGATGGCTCCTCACCTTACCCCATACTAAATCGGACACATAAAATTTACCTTCCTCTTCCATTCTGTGCTTAACCCCTCGTCTTTCTGAAATGAGAGCATCAGACCCAACATCCATCATCTTGGAATCATCAATGTTGACTGTTATACCATCAGGAGCATATCCATTTGTCCCACCTAATACCTCTTGCATGTCAGCTCCTTCGACTGCATTCCCCTGTCGTGCAAGATGTGAAAATCCCCTCAGATAAACCACAAGTTCACCGTCAAGTCCACCATACCCTGAAAACCCCATTTCACCTTCAACATCACATGAATCCATCTCCACAGCTAAACCTTCTCAAAAAACCCTAACCCCATCATCCATAACAGATTCACAAACTAAACCCTGATTATTTCGATTTTCCATTAGGGTTTCTTTTCCTGATTGATCATCAACAACACTAGCTCCAAAATTTTGGTCAATATGATTCGAATTCACCAACATTGACGAAATACTAACAAATATAAAACACAAAACATCAGACGACCAAAATCAAAAAAATTAAACAAAAAAAAAACGCTTTAAGCACATGATTCAACAACTATTTCAACATAAAACACATAATTATACACATAAATTATTAAAAAAAAATCAAAAAACGCTATAAGCACATGAATCAGCAGCGATTTCAACAATAAAACGCATAATCTACACATACAACAGGAAAAAAAAAAGGAGCAAAAAACGCTGTAAGCACGTGAATCGGCGGCGATTTCAATATACAACACATAACTATACACATACATCAGAAAAAATTTCAAAAAAATGCTGTAAGCACATGAATCAGCAGCGATTTCAGTGCAGAACACATAATTATGCACATACATCAGAAAAAAAATTCTAAAAAATCAAAAAAAAAATCTGGAAGCATATGAATGAGCAATTTCAAATCAAACTGAAAACATGCAGGGACGATATACAATATTTACAACGTTTTACCTCTGAACATTTGATTTCTCTTTGAGCGAGAGAGATTTCCAGAGAAATTATGAGTGTGTTTCTATTTCACTAACTCCTTTTTTTCCTTTTCCGTTTTGCGTGAAAATATAAAGGACTGTTTGTTAGAGGTTGATTAATCATTGAAGTGACACGTGTCGTTACGGCATCGTTTCCGTATCGACATGCAAAAGGGTTCGGAGTATTTTTTTAGGTTTAATTAATAAAATTCCCTTAAATATGTTTTTTAGCTGATAGACTTTATTTAAGTTTAGAGTTTATCAAAAATATTTTTTCTATTTTATGAGTAATATATATATGTACATTCTATTCTCTTCAAATTCTATTCTATTTACGTGAAACTATACTCTATTCGTGTATATAAATATATATATTATAAACTTTCAGAAAAATTCACGACGTCTACCATAGTCTATGTCGTTCAGGTGAGCACCCTATGATAACCTGTTCATTATACAATAGCTTGTAAATTATACGTAAATCGTATTAGGCAAACTCCATGCAACGAGCTAGTGAATGAATAATAAAGGGAGTCTGGACGCAAAGTTCTTGAACCGTGAGGGATTGTTTGGTTCATTTATAGTTATCAACATCTTGATCTACGTGTAGACACGTGTATCTTACATGACATAATATATACATAGGATACAACATATGATAGAAATTATCACGTAAGATGTCATGTATGACATTATGTCTTTTTATTTAATTTTATACGAATTTAAGTTTTTATATATACATATTCAAAGTTAGATTGATGGCATAAGTATCAATTAAGGTTACTCTTGAGACTAAAAAATCAAGTCCATGACATAGTATAAAAAAGGGATAATAACAGTTTTGAGTTATTTTTATAAAAAAAAAATAGTTTTTTTAGACCATGCGTTGCACGGGCTCAATAGATGTTTTAATAGCCATCGCAAAATTAAGTAGACACATTATTATAATTTCATAGTTGAAGACATGAAGAAATCACTAAATAATAATTAACAGAAATGACACAATAAAATTAAGCCACCTTAATAGCCACTGTAAAAGTAAGCATACACG
Organism: Solanum medicagineum; assembly: GCA_026153255.1. NCBI lineage: Eukaryota > Viridiplantae > Streptophyta > Magnoliopsida > Solanales > Solanaceae > Solanum > Solanum medicagineum. The sequence continues at coordinate 1,348,975 of JAPFFP010000113.1, read as the reverse complement.
TTGTAGTTACTTGTCCGCTTCAAGCAACTGTATCAGGCAGTTGAAATACTTAGTTGTAAATAATAATTAATATAAATGTCATAATAAATTTAAGTAGAAACTTTAATAGTCACCACAAAATTAAGTAAACTCGTTATTGTAATTTCACAGTTGAAGTTGATGAAGAAATAATTAAATAATACTTAATAGAAATGACGTAAAAATATTATTTTTGTTGAGATTCGATCTCGAAACATTGATTTTAATATGTCATGCTTGAACCGTCAAACTAAGCAGTAACTGCCTGCTTGAAATAGCTAAAACAGGAACAACGACCTTGAGTTGTTTAAATAAACAGCTTATTATATATTGGAACGTATTACTTTTAAAATGTATTTATTTCTTTATAATCTAGATATATTATATATAGAAAAATGTTTATTATCTATAAGATTGCATTATGTATTAAAAATTAATTATATATGTAATATATATTATAAATATACAAAAATGTGTTATATTTGTTTTTTGCAAAAAATTAAATTTATGTGTTAAAAATGAATTATGCATCTAATATAGATGTATTAATATTATTCTATGCGTAAAAATAAATTTTGCATGTAGTATAAAATATATCTTATTTAATAAAAAACCTACACTATTTATTAATAATAAATTTTATATATATTAAAATTATATAATTATAAATAATATAGTAAATATTTTTGAATTATGTATGTATATACTGTGGCCTTCTCCCGCCAAAACAATCGGGAACCTTTTTTTCCCTCTCGGAGAGCGTTGGACGGTGCAATCGCCACCGTCATGAGCGGAGAAATGGAGGTGAACGGGAAGATTCAACAGAAATTGACGAATCCTATCGGTCTCGGTAAAGCACTGTCGATCTATTTCCCCGGTATCGATTTCCACGCCGGAGATCCACAATTCCGACTCGCCTCTGAGCTTGTTCGCTTCTTCTCTGCTCCTTCCGGTGAACAATTCGTTTCTCAGGTGAGCTCTCGAAGATACACTAGAGTTACTTACTTTGGAGAGTCGAATGATTTTGTAGTTGTAAACACATCCAAAGCATCTGTTTACTATCAAATGTGTGAGTTTACTAATCGAGAGGGGTAGAAAAATGGAACAATAGATAGTTCGAAGTGTTTTTTTTTTTTTTTGAGTTTCGCTCATGAACTATTCAAATGTTGAGTTTACTACTTGAATTAGCATCCTATTTGGGTAGGAAAAGATAACTAGTTGAGATATGTTTTAATAATAGTTGGTTATAGTTCATATAATGAACTCGCATACCTGATAATTCTGGTATAATACTCACTAAACTGTGACACTTTAGGTGTCTATTTGACTTGTTTTGGTTCGAACAATTGGGAAATGGCTATCTGAATTTACCAGGAAAGTCAGATGAGTTGACTGTTGTACTCCATGCACCAAGTATTTTTTCTGTGTAGTGTTTTTGACTCAGCTAAACTGTTTTCTTCATTTAATGTTTTTGTATGGTGAACTTGGACGACTGGACTCTGTACCTGTTACTGTGAATAAAGTTCATACTAGTAGTAAAAGGAAAACTGCTGATTTACTGATTTTTTTCATGCAATATTTCTCTTCTAAGCTATTTTTAATTGCCGGATAACATTAGCTAGTAGTAACTGAAATGAAGGTCAAAGACTGATGTTGAAGTATCATGGTTTGGCAATCGATTTGGAAATTTTTTCACTTTATTTGGAATTTATGGAGTTGGAGTTGAAGATGGAATTGCGTTTGGTTTACATCTTGCAAGGAACATTTGTGGTAATGATCATACTTGAATGTTCTTAAATATAATTCCAAAAGTGAAAAGTAAGTTGGAAAACAAGTCATAAGTTGTTTTCCCAATTTAAAATACAACTTCAAGTTAGACTTGAAATTTTCATGGCCAAAAATATAATTTTCAAATAAATTGAATAATTTTTATGGCAAGATGGGTCCTAAGTTTGGGTGAACAGAGGTGGATCCACAATTTTGAAATTTATATGTTCTTATGATGATTTCAAATTATTAATTACAATAACAACTAGATTCACAGTCAAGTACTTATAGATATTTAGTAGATTTCTTAATGCATATATAAGGTCTAGACAAAAGCTATTGGTTCTCGTGAACCCCTACTTTGCACTCCAAAATCACCATTGTAGGTGAAGGATGATGATGCAACATACTGCTTGTCATTTACTTTCAAGGTCCAAAAAGTTTGTGCATAGAAGGACTGATTTGTTATTTCAAAAAGTTGGTCTACCTCTAATCTTTTATGTCTTCTGGTGACGGGCTTTCTTACTCTGTTTGATGTTTTTTGTCTGAAGTATTCAAATGGAAAACTTTATCCGCTGTAGTCTATATCTGTCAATTATGGCGTATTACAGTACTAATAGCAAAGGGAAATGGTGATTTGCTGATATAATGTAATATTTTAGTGTTCAAGCATGTTTCATTTGCTTGAAAATTATTTTCACTATAATTGCAAGTTAAAGGTTGAAGAGTGACACTGAATTATTAAGTCTAGGTGAAGGAGGTTGATGGTATGTTCTTATTGCCACTGGACTTTCAGCAATTCGGAAAACTTTGTGAGATCCAAGAATTTTATGCAATTTTAGAGAGTAAATCTAAAGATGCGCTATTGTGTATGAGTGCTGCATTACACAAGGTATTACATTTACAACTATGAAATTCAATTTTTCTCCACATATTTATATTGTTTTATATTAATTGTATTGTTTTGTTCCTGATGCTAGCAGGTTTACTTTATGAAATTGGGGGATGAAAGTTTCAATGATTTTGTGAAGATAAATATTCGTCTTCACAACTATCCTGAATCAATGATTGCATTGAAGAACCTAAAAGCTGCTTATATTGGTAAATTGATATTCAACTTTACATTTTCATTATGGATCAATTAGTTTAATGTTGCTTAGAGTCTTAATATGCTCTTTTCACATGATAGATAGGCTTGTTTCTGTACGTGGTACAGTGGTAAAAGTCAGCACAGTCAAGCCTCTGGTGATGCAAATGAGTTTTGCCTGTACCAAGTGCGGAATCAGTATTACTCGTGACTTTGCAGATGGAAAGTTTTCACCTCCACCAGTATGTGAATTGCATGGTTGTAAATGTAGGACTTTTAATCCCATAAGGTCTACAGCTCGAATTATAGACTTTCAGAAAATAAGGTAGATTCCTCTTCTTTGCTTTCGTTTGATGTCTGTACTTCAACATCTTTATATATCATACTATTCGGGCAAAAATATAACCAAGTATTGCATTTCTATTATCCAATTTTTCTTCTCACCTCTCTGTTTTATTGTTCATTTCTTATCTTATAAATTATCTATGTTCTCCTAGAATTCAGGAGCTGCTGAAATCTGAACATCATGAAGAGGGACGGGTACCTCGAACTGTGGAATGTGAATTAACTGAAGATCTTGTGGATGCATGCATCCCGGGAGATATTGTGACTGTCACTGGTATTATTAGGGTGATCAACAATTACATGGATATTGGGGGAGGTAAATGATTTTATAGAGGATGCAATATAGATGTGTTAGGATAGTACAAATGTCTTTCCTCAACCTATAAAACAAATTAAGATACTTATCCTGTTTCTTGTGAGCCTTTTCCCATTTTCAACAAACAAATCTGAATGTTTTTCCCTAACAATATTCTCATACTTATGAGTGTAGATTGCAGCATCTAACAAGCAAATTTTTTTTATCCTCTTAAATGTTTCCTTCCATTCCATCTCTTGCCTGAGATGAGGATACATATATATGTTATATATGTCACATGTGTGTGTATAGGTAGAGAGAAATGTGTTACATCCATGATATAGCTCTTGAGAAATGAAAGTGGACTTCGTTTAAAAGCCTTAACTGTAAGTTTGTTTCTGTCTTCACGTAGCAAAAAGTGTGGTAGGCCTGATTTTCTCCATTGAACTAGATTATATATGCGAATATCTGACATAACCTTCTTTTATTGGACTGTAACTTATGGTTTCCTGTTAAAATTAAGTATATAAAGGAGAAATTTAGGAGAAAGTTGATGAAGTGTGCTGACTGTTGTTTTTCATGCATGAGTCCAAAATTTATTCAAAAAATATAAATTTTTGAGTCACGTGTTTCAAATTAAAGCTTCTGACTTATATGAAATAAGCATCATATTTTCACTTAGAGGCCTTACAGCTGATGTAGACTAGTAAACATCATCAATGATATTGAATCTTGTAGTTTATTCTTGTTATTGTTTTAAGTCTTAAGCATTCTAATAGTCTTGAGTCTAAAGGCAGAATCTTCTTATTTGTTCTAATATTTTATTTTGGATATATATTATTAAGCACTACTGCTTTTTGCACAGAGTGGTGAGCAACAAACGATAATGCATTGTCTGAAATTTGTAATAATGCATTAAAATGACTGCTTCTTCTCCATGTTTGCTCCAAACCTTGAATGGATGACATCTAAACCTTTAAAGCAAATGATGATCCAGTGACCACACAAAGTCTCGAGCTATCCTTGTTAAATAAGCTATTATTTAGGAAAAGAAGGTTAATGTCATAATATACTTGTCCATTCGGAATGCATATTAATTAGATAAAGTAACTTATGAGTCCTCCATGATTTTGTTGCATATAACACAATGGAACTTTCGTCCATTCAGAGTGATATATTGATAGAGTGTCTTGTAATAAATTGATATTTGAATTATTTATGTTTTGGCACCCTAGTTTGAGTCAGAAATCACTGCTATTTAGCCTTTACCTTAACTGATATCTGAGAGAGAAAAATCATTATACCAATCTTTCTGCTGCACTGGGGAAAATATCGGCCAGTGACATTGATAATGTTGCAGATGCTGTTGATGGGTCAAAATTATGCTGTTGATTTGCTGCTATATACTTCAATTTTAGTTATGTATGTCAGATGTTAACTGTATGTGAACCTTTGGTAAATGCAGGAAAGTCAAAAGGCAAGAATCAAGGACTTTATTATTTGTACCTAGAAGCTGTTTCTATTATGAACTCGAAGTCTCAGTCAACTCCTGAGGGTTCACAAAATAACTCTAATGGTAGAGCTACAGAGCTATTTGATTTATACTCATTCTCTCCAAAGGATTTGGAGTTTATTGTTAAATTTTCTGAAGAACATGGTTCCGATGTTTTCCGACAAATACTTCAATCTGTTTGCCCCTCGATCTATGGTCACGAGCTTGTTAAAGGTATACATAATCATTGGGATGAGTTTTATTGTTATTTTTTCAGAAAGCTATCATTCCTTAAATTATTGATGTGTACCCTGCTGCATGGTGATGAACAAGAGCTAACCTGCTTGCATTGGAACGTATATCAAGTGAACAGTCTTAGAAGATGAGTTGTATTCTTCATGTGCAATCCTCTTGCTGGATGTTTGACTTCTCTTATATCTCACTTTCACAGCATAGAGTAAGCCTTTGGGTTATCACTGTTTGAATGTGGACACAGGTTTAATGCCCTCCAGTCTCAATTCCATTTCACTTGGTGATGTGTACCTTTACTGCAAAATATACATAGACTAGATTCACGTCTTAGTGGCTTATGCTTATTTTCTCCTGGGAGCTTTGTTTAATTATTGAAATTCAATTTATAGAGGTTCGAAGAGTTGACTTCTATTTCTGTCGAAGATTTCTTTTATAGAAAGGCAGAGTCTTTGATGTCAAATATTCAGGAGGTGATCCATAAAAAAGCTGAGATAAAAAAATGTCTCAAGGTTGCTAGCTCACATGTTTTACATTTTGCATTATTCTAGTGTCAAACTAGAGAATCATGAACTTCTCAAAGCTCTGATAAGGATGAACAAGCTCAATAAATTGACCAGGGGAAGAGAAGCTCTCAAAAGCAAACAATTTGATTTTTATATAGTCAGAGAACGCCGAAGCTGAATAGCAATAGATGTCTTTTCAAACTCTGCTATCCTAACAGTTTACATAGTATCCTCTTGCTCCGAAAACTTCCCCACTTTTGACCTCAAAATCAAGCAAATAGAACTAGTGCTTGTTTTCCTATTTGGATGTATCAAACCGCAATAAAGAAATGCCATCCAATACCACTGCATAATATATAATGGACCATATCTAAGTGTACTGCATAAAAAGTTCTAAGAAATACAAAATAACTAAAGGCCGTAAAATAAACCATTTCTCAATTTACTGCATGTGTCCCCTGGTAATGTCGATGAATTATTATGTAATAAATTTATATCACTATACTAATGTATGAGAAGACAGCAGATTGTGATGTGTTGTGTACTTGAAATCTTGTACTCGAGTCGGTGTGGTATTTCATAGCTTAAAACAGAAGGGAAAGTTTTTCAATTCCTAAGAAAAGGGTTGGACCTTGTCTCGCTTGTATCTTCTTGATGCCTTTTACCACAATCACTTCATTAAAAAGGGTTCTACCTTGCAATTTGGGATCTTTTTGGTGTCCTAAACCAGTTGATGGCGGGGCCTTGCTTGGCCAACTGCGATCATACTATGATCAGCTTTTGAAATTGTCAATATAATGGAGTGATTCATATCTGATGGTCTTTCCCTTCTTCAGAATTGCTCTCTAGTTAGTTATATCCAATTTTTGTACCCTTTACTTTGTTTATTCACTTGTTGTCATCTTTTTTCACTACTTCATAAGTGTTTACTTGGCTTGCTTATGCCTCTTGAAACTCTTGCATTACAGCATTACTGTACCTTGTGTTTTCATATGTTAATTATTGGTACGTGATTCTTGGAAAAAGGACACACATACAATTGGAACACTATCACATTTCTTCCTTTGTTTTGTTTACGTTGTGTTTGGTGGAATTTGTTTTGCTTCAATGAGCTGTTTGAAGTAGTCATGCTACTGGTACGTAGATAGCTTGATACTCTTTCCTCTTTTTATTGTGCAGCGGGAATTACACTAGCTTTATTTGGTGGTGTACGGAAACATTCCATGGATCAGAATAAGGTTCCTGTGAGAGGAGATATACACATAATAATTGTCGGTATGTGAGTATCTACCTTGTCTTCTTTTGGTCCTGCTGGAAATAAGTTTGGGAAAGCGGTTTAGCTTTAAAGTTAGCATTTTTCTCAAGCTAAAATATATATTCAGAAGTCAGCTATATCCATTTAAGTGAAAATGTCACATAGTTGTACAAGCTAACTTGATTAGAGCTGGTTTCGACATTATTAGGTGATCCTGGATTGGGTAAAAGTCAACTACTTCAAGCAGCAGCTTCCATTTCTCCTCGTGGCATATATATTTGTGGTAACGCAACAACTAATGCTGGCCTTACTGTTGCTGTTGTCAAGGATCCTTTGACTGGTGACTATGCATTTGAAGCAGGTAATGGTCTCTTTTTCTTTTAGTGTGGGAATACTACAATTTGGAAATCCTCCCAATCAATTGTATCTTTTTGCAGAAGGTTATATTTAAAGCAATGTATTTTTAAAGAGAAAACATAGGGAAACTAAAATGAATATTTGGTGTATCACAATTTTATGAGAATTCTCATTTATTTATTTCCTGAGGAGGAGAGTGTGTCTAGTAAAAAGAACTTGAACTTATTATAGTTCCTTGTAATCAAACAGGTGCTATTATATTGGTTCCTAGTTTGCATGGTTTGTAGTGTCCTTTCTCACCTTCCGGATAGAGGAAAAATCAGGAATTACCGATTTACCTGTAAATTTGTCTAACTATGTTTTTTTGAAGTTTATATCCCTTTTTTAAGTTTAAGAGAAATTACCCCTTTAGTCATTTTTTATAGTAATCATCTAGGTCCCAAAATGCTTAATTATATTGTTTTTGTTGCTTTTTGGCATGATTAGGTGCTATGGTTCTTGCAGATCGTGGATTATGTTGCATTGACGAGTTTGACAAAATGTCTGCTGAACATCAGGTCTTTTTAGTTAAATGAATTATTACTGTCAACTGGTACTTCACACTTAGGATCAGGACATAATTATTTTTTCATGACTTTAGGCCCTATTGGAGGCTATGGAACAACAGTGTGTCTCTGTTGCAAAGGCAGGACTTGTTGCAAGTTTGTCTGCACGAACATCTGTTTTAGCAGCAGCAAACCCTGTTGGTGGCCACTACAAGTATTACGAAAAACTTACATATTTTTATTCGAATGTTATGGATGATTGGTTGAGTGATAATTGATGTCTTTAGATCCTTTTTTTAGTTATGTAAGCAAAGAAAGCAGCCAAGCACTAGATAATGTGGACCTTACAGAAGAGGAGGGATCCCCACATACAACAAGTCATGCTATCCTCCCTATATTCATTTCTTAGGTTACATTAGAGAGATACCAAACATGAACACTTACGTTTTAACAAATCTAAATAAGCATAACATCTCTATTCTCTGTTTCCTTCCTTTCCATATTCACATGCTAGAATTCTCCACATCTCAGTTCTTTTATCATTTGCAGCCCATTCAGCTGCTAGAGAGCTCCTTAACAGACAGTGGCATTCCCCATTTTATGCCAAAAATGTTTAGAAAAGGAGTTCCAAAGTTGTCTAGCTACTAGAGCTATGCATAAACAGATGACTTCTGTTCTCCGCCTTTTCACTACACAAAAGTGTTTACTCTTTTCTGCAAACATATCTGAGTAAGGCATGCATCATTGTCTAGCACCCAACAGAAACAAGCTATGTCTTTGGGGACTTTTGATCTCCATATCTTTTCTAGAGCCATGATGGGAATCTGCAAACACCACTGATTAGCTTCCCATAACACAACTTCAGAATAGTTTTCCTTGCTATGTGCACTCAATAGCTGATGTCTTCAGATCACAAAGCTCGTTATTGGGCTGAAGTGCACACCATGCTCTTCATAATTTTGCATATTTGGTTAGTTGGTAGTTTCATGCTTATTTTTTGGCCTATTCAACCTCTTATATCTATTTCCTTTTCCAGTGCCATGAAATCAAGATGTGCTTAATGGTAAAGGTGTAATTAGCAGTTTAATGTACAATGCAGAGAAAAGAAAACAAAAGTGATAAAATTGCTAGCTTGAGTATTTTTTGGTGCCTATGGACAGAAAGGGACCGTAGGTGGTTTATGGAATTTCAACTCCTAACCAGTCACTCTAAGCAAAATGTTTGTTCAGTCTATTTTGTTGGTCCAACCAGTCATACGTGAATAGTTCTTACTGCTTCCTTGGATTTTGTTAGCTCTTTAACTCTAGACTATCCATAGTCATGTCAAGTCTTCTCTGGCCTTTTTGATTTTTGGGCTGGCTCATGTAATGGAGCTAGTGCATCTACTTTTGTACTCTTTGCATCTTCTTGATGCCGGTAATGAAACGACTTCATCAAAAATATTCATAGCTTTATGCACAACACAGGAGATAGAATACAAAACAAAAAAGAGCAGCAGCATGATTAGTAGCTTGATGCACAACACTGGAGATAGAATACAAAGAAAGAAAGAGTAGTGGATGATGGCAGCTTGATGTATAACAACTGAGAATAGAAAACAAAGCAATAGAATTGAGCAGGGGCATGACTAGGCTTATGGAATAGATGGAGGAGAGGAAGAGAGAGAAGATGGGTAACGAAGAAGAATGGAAGCTAGGTAAAGAGAAAATGAGGAAGAGGTGGCTGCAGATGACATGGTAATAGTGGGGGAATGAGAAAAAGAAGACAAGGAGAAAGTTGGAAAACTTGAGCTAAGACTGATGTATAGAACTTGAGATGGGTTGAGGTGACTAGAAGAGTTCTAGAAGAAGAAAGAAAGAGAAAAAAGGAGCTGTGGTGTGGACTGGTGGGTTAGGACTTATAAGTGTAACACATAGAATAAAGAAGATAGAAACAAAGAATAGGAGAAAGAAGGAATGAGAAGAACCTATTTCATATAATTATGTAAACTTAAATCATGAGAATACTTGCATTATCATATTGGTCTTTTAAAAGCTATTAATCTGTGGTGGTAACGTGTTAAAAAATTCTTGCAGCCGCGCAAAAACTGTGAACGAAAACTTGAAGATGAATGGTGCTTTGCTTTCACGATTTGATTTGGTGTTCATATTACTTGATAAACCTGATGAAGTGCTGGACAAGCGACTCTCTGAGCACATTATGTCAGTAAGTGTCTTCACTATTCCTGGAAATGTTCATTTAAATTGGAGATCATTAATTTGGTAAGAAATATCGAACTGCCAACGTCACTCCTCGAATCCTTGTTTGAAATATGGATACAATTCTTGTTGCAGTAAATAATTCATTTTTGATACCATTAGATGTATGTAATCAATTTCTTTAACATTTTCTGCTTGACCAGTGTGAAACACGAATTACGCGATCAATATTCACTCTTAGATGGAGATAGCTCGTTAATGCTATCCTTGCTTTATTTGTGGTAATATTAGGTGGTCATTGAGAAAAGGAAAAAGAAAAAAAGATAAGCTGATCATTGGCCAACAAAAATGATCCTGTCACTTGCCCTGCTGCTTTTAGCATCATTTTCTTGAGCTTCTACAAGGAAAAGGTCCTTTTGTCTTTCACGCATATCGACATGCAATACAACTTGGTTGAAATTTATCAGTTGATTCAGTTATATGGTTATCATTTAGAGTTTATTCATGTGAAAAATTGTATGATTTAAAGCCTTTCCTTGCCAGCTTCATGCAAAGAGTGTAGAGCAGCCACCAGTCGCAAAACGGCTATGTACAGGTTTGCCCTTTGACAACCATTATCTCAGCGGAAAATATTTTTATACAAATTGCTCTTAATTTTTCTTTGCAGCATCGTTGGACGTTAGAGAAATTGACATGAATACAAAGCAGGGTTCTTTAGTCGGAAGGCTGAGACTTGACCCTAAGAAAGACAGTGGTTTTGTTCCATTGCCTGCCCCTCTTCTGCGTAAATACATTGCTTATGCAAGAACTTATATATTTCCTAGGTTGGCAAAATGTGCTTCCTCTTTATGTTTGAAAGTTTTTGCTACTCTTTTAAAATGTTTATTTATCTTCGTGTCATTTGGTGCAAGGATGACAAAACCAGCAGCAGACATCTTGCAGAAGTTTTACTTGAAGTTGAGGGATCATAATACGGCTGGTGATGGTACACCGATAACAGCAAGGCAATTAGAGAGCTTGGTAAGGTTGGCTGGAGCTCGAGCTAGAGTAGATCTAAGAGAAGAGATAACTGAGCAAGATGCTCTGGTAAGTTGATTGTCTCCGTAGTTGCTCATTTTTAATACAGTTTGTAAACAATCTTTCCAAAATAATCAAGACTTGCTATAATCTTATCATCAATTTTCTCTATTATGAGCCCTCAAATCATGTATTCTCAATTTTCAGGATGTTGTGGAAATAATGAAAGAATCATTATACGATAAGTATGTTGACGAGCATGGATTTGTGGATTTTGGACGGAATGGGGGAATGAGTCAGCAGAAAGAAGCAAAGCGGTTTTTGAGTGCCTTGCATAAGCAGTCAGAATTGCAGCAAAAGGATTGCTTTTCAATTTCTGTAAACCATCTTTCTCATCATTGGATATTTTATGGCAAAAGTACAAATGCAAGAATGGGAGAAATCCTGATAAGAGTATTTATTTTTCAGGAAATATATAGTCTGGCAGATCGGATTGCATTAATGGTTCCAGATATCGACACATTCGTGGATAATCTGAACAGTGTTGGTTATTTACTAAAGAAGGGTCCCAAGACATACCAGGTATTATGATGTCTGGCTTTTATACTTACAAGATAACCAATTTGCACTGAGAATCAAGTTTCTACGGTTTAGAGTCTCCTCTTTGGCCATACTTTTTACCACATATGTTCGTTATAATATATACCTTAAATATCATCATCCTCCAACGTATTACTGGAACTCAATTGACTCCTTGCCTTTTTAGCTATCAATCTCTCGTCATTACTAATGTGAAAACATAACTCTTTGTGTCAGATTTTCTGTTTTCCACCATTGTGCAAAAACTCTTTTAAGTGACATCTTGAAACTTCTCCATGCAGGTGCTATCTTCATCTTATTCACAAACATCAAGGTCAAGAGGATAGTCAAACAACACTGCCACAAGTAAATCATGTATCGTTTTGTTTGTTTTCCTTAAGTTGTATGTGATTATACACTATTTTGTGGAAAGAGAGTCGTGTCATTTAGGCTTAATGTATTTGTTATATGTTCTTTTCATGTAAATATTCTAACTACATGACCTTTAGTGAATCTGAAGAAATTAAAACATATATCAATCTGTGTCACAATTCCAGAATATTGAGGGTCTTGTTAACTCCTAGACATTCATGAGTAAGATGGAAAAAACACCAGGGTAGTTTTAACTACTTGGGCATATATAAAAGACTGGTGACACGTTCATGAGAACCTATAGTTTTTGCCTAGACTTTGCACATATTGAGAAATTTACTAAATATTTATAAATATTTGATCCTGAACTCAAGAATTATTGTTGTATTAATCTGGAGTTGAGATCATTGTAATTTGTATGATTCATAACTTCAAATTCTGAATCCACTTCTGGCTCTATAATTGCTATTGATCATAAATAGAATATAGAGTGTGGTTATATCTGGCCTTCCAACTAATACTAGAATTGAGTAAAAAGCTGTATCAGATTATATTCATCTGTACAACACAACAAACTTCCAAATGTATATATTCAAGTATAAATATCTATGTTTTTTTAAATAACCTGATCAATTTCATCTTCAGTTATTCAGATCTGTATTCCTCATCGATTACTGAATCAAGGCGCCACTCACTTCCATAATAGGAGTTGGGCAATCCCAACCAGAACTTGAATGCTTCAGCTGCTCGTTTTCGCTCCTGTCTCCTGTCCTGTCTAGCTCTCGACGCATGCTTGCTGGTAAACATTCTTGAATGCATCTCGACATAGATCCTAGTAAACTTGGTCTTATTAGGTGGTATCCCATGTTGCTCCATGCAAGCAACGATCTCCAAAGCTTTCCTGAAGAAAGCCGCCCTGACACATATGTCTGCCAAAGCATCCAGCAGTCCTTCATCAGGTTCCAATGGCGGGACGCCTGAGGAAGGATTAGACTCCTCTCCATTTCCCATTCCGCACCTTTGTTTTATCTCATTCCAAAGCAAGAGCGCTTCTCCCGGCTTCCTAGCCAAAGCAATTCCATTTGCAAGACTGCCATAAGTAGCCACGTTCGGGTAGAATCCGTTTTCTTTCATCCTTTCGATCACACTTTTTGCTTCTTCAACCTTTCCCACCTTAGAGTATGCATCTACCAACATATTCCAAGCGACCAAATCAACCTTCACTCGAGGGTCTTTAAGCATCTCATCAAACACCTTGTTAGCTAGCTTAGCCTGACCAGACGAGGCAAAAGCTTTCATCAAAGTGGTGTAACTTACTTTTGTCGGAGCAATACCTCTCGCTCGCATCTCGTTGAAGTAAGAAAGAGCTCCTGCACTGTCATCTATCAATATACATCCATCAATGATTGTGTTATAGGAAACCACATCAGGCTCTATTCCAGTAGCAATCATCTCCTTAATAAGCTCTTCTGCCCTGTCAATATGCAGCTGCTGGCAATATCCTTTGATCAAAACATTGTAAGTTATTCTATTAGCAGGCACACCAATCCTGACCATCTCGGCCAGCACCTCCCGTGCCCTATCCATTAAACCTTGCTTCACAAACGCAGAAATGACCGTCGTGTAAGTAACATGATCCGGATGGCTCTCACTATCTCCTAGACGTCTCATTGCCTCTAACATCCTCACCATATCTGTAACGCGGCCTGCATTCATATAACCTTTCATTAAAGTCGTGTACATCCTAGAATTCGGTTCATACACTCTAGATAACTCCAGTGGCTCATTATCTCTCCAATTAACAGAATTCGGGAGCAACTTGTCAAACACAGCATCACTATCATTCAAACACACATCTTCCACATTACTCTCTCTTAGAATCTTACACAAATCCCTCCTCCCTTCCCTCATTGCCTGAACCACTTTTTCAGCAGTAACCAAATCACCGAAACCAACATAAGCAGCAACAACAGACTGAAATGTCGACATACACAATGAAATTCCTTTCTCAAGTATCCTTTCCAATACGAAAACAAGCAAATCCTTCCTATCACATCTTGCACAAAGCTTAATCATGACATTATAAGTCAAAACATCAGGCTCACAATCAAACTCACTCATTTCATCAAACAATTCCAAGAACCTGTTTTTATCACCAAGATTAGCACAAGCATTCAACACAGCATTATACGCGGCTGTATCAGGCCGCGAATGCTTAACCAAATCAATATTAGACAACCTACGAACCCTTTTAGTAACAGTACCAAATAACCTCAAAGCCTCATTTGGACCATCATCACCAGAGGATGCAAGTCGACTAACAACAGAACTCCAAGCTTTAACATGAGGAAGATAACCAGATTTCAACATTGACTTAATAATAGAAGCAGCATAAAGAACATGTCCACCTTTAGCTGCAGCACTAGCAAGAAGTCCGAGTGAGTTCGCGTCGAGGCGATGGAGCTGCCGTTCATGCCGGAGGCGTTGGATGATTGACTGAGCACGGCGGAGGCTGACAGTGGAATTCTGGTAAGATAATTGAGAAACTAAACGGCTAAGACAAGTGGGGTGTGGGAGTTGTTGATCAAGATTCTTGGTGTAGTACAACCAAGCTTCATCAGTCTTCCTCTGCTGTAAAAGGGTTAGAAGGGTATTGTCAGGGGGGCCTGAAATTGAGTTCTTGGAGGTGATTAAGGAAGTGGGGTTGGAGGAATTGGAGGTAGGTTGAGGTTGAAATGAGCTATTGGTGGCTTTACAAGTGATGGTAGAGGAAGAGGAGAAGGAGTTAAAGATGAGATTTTGGGAGAAGGGAAATGGTGAAGTGGTGGAGGGGGGTGGAGGGGAGGTGGGGGGTAGTAGAGTTGTCATGAATTCTTCTTGTACATTTGGGGGAGAAGAGAAAGGGGAGGGAGAAGAAGTTTCAAATGGTGATAAGGTGTGTGTTTTTTGGGGGTTAAGGGGTTTTGGGTGGAGAAGGGATGAACTACGTAATGGAGTTTAGTGGGTGGCTCTTGTACTTTCCCTCTTCTTATTCTTCTTCATTTTTTTCTCTTTTTTTTTCCGTATCGAAATCTATCTAATTTCGAATAATGTACTATAGAATCTATCACAGAAATGACATTCTCACCATAATTATCTTCATATTCTTAACTCTTATACTTTCCCTCTTCTTATTCTTCTTCATTTTTTAGCTCTTTTCTTCCCATTTTGTGTCTCGTGTCTGCATCGAAATCTATCTAATTTCGAATAATGTACTATAGAATCTGTCACGGGAGTGACACTCTCAATATAATTATCTCTATATTCTTAACTCTTGTACGTTCTTTCTTCTTGGTTTCATTTTTTGAGGGGAAATATTGCTCAAATGTGATCTAACAAACAAGTATTTCAATTTTGAGTATGCACATTTATACAAGTTAACCCATCTTTTTTTGTGTCAGTTGAACACTTTCACTTACAAGATCATCTAAATATCTTTGATTAGATGTTTACCAAATACAATGGGTCGAGTTATAGTATGGTTAATTGTCAGTCGAGACTAAGTCAAATATGTGTATTTTTAAAATTGAGTTACTTATTAGATGAGTGTTCGTTTATGTTAGAGTATTTTCTAAAAAAAATTAAAAATTGTAGAAGAATGGGATTTTATTTATTTATTTATTTATTTATTTGGTTCTTTTTGGAGTGTGGATGTAAGGTGCTATCTATTTGGAGCATGTCTAGATTAAGACATCTTTTTTGGATTATTAAGATGGACTAATTGAGAGTGTGGTTGATATCATCACTCATTTGTTAAATTAATTAATTATGAGAAGGGATAACATTATTGGGGGATTCTTGTAACCCTTCACCCCCCACTCACCCCCACACCACATTCGCAAAAAAAGAAATTCTATTGAAAAGAAATTCTGAAATGAGCGAGTTCTCTATTTCGTATTTCGACTCCAACAAATTTCATCCTCAAATCCCTAAAGGGTCCTCCTATCTAAAAGAGATTCCGAAGTGAACGAGTTCTCTATTCTATATCTCGACCCTTGCTTTGCTAACTCGAAGCGCCTCGCTATGAGAATCTAGCTTCGCTAACGCACATCCCCATCCTCGCATCCCCATTATTCTTGATTTCTTTTTTTTTTCTTGTAAAATTTTCTAGAGGAAATATTTTTATCTTTTTGGTTCTTTTTGGTGTGTGGATGGATGGTGCTTTCCATTTGAAGTATATCCAGATTAAGACACTTTTTGGACTCTTAAGATGGAAGTAAACAAGAGTGTCACTAACATAATAAAATATGAAAAGCGACATTTTTTTAAACAATAATTAAAAAGAAAAATAAGATATGAATCAATACATAAGGAGTATATTTTTCTAGTTAGTTTTGAAAATCATAAAAAAATTATACCTTTATAACATTGAGATATCATATAAAAGAATTTTTTAATCCAAGTAGGTTCATTTTGATCCTTCAAATATAATTTGAGTTTTTTTAATTCCTTAACTTTTGCACTTTTTGGTCACCCTAACATAACAATGTTAAAAACTAATGGCAAGAACAATTTTCTAACCATGCAAATTTTAACTCCTTTCTAGATTGATACAAATTTTCTTTCTGTGCCTATTTCATTTCTTAGGATTAATATAACTATTAACCCAAAAAGTCTGTCTGTACAAACGATCCAGGCCTGTATTCGGAGTTTTCCTGTCAAAAGGCTATTTCAGAAAGTAATAATTTTTTCTACTCAAAAATTATAACTATTTTTCCTTAAAGATGAGTTTTGTACTTAGAAGTCACGTGAGTGTCACATGAATTAAGCATCAAATATGGACCGAAGAAGATAAAATGTACGCAAACCTTACCACTACCTCATAGAGATAGAGAGCTTATTTTCGAAAGACCAAAACAAAACTACTCTCATACATAAGGAATAATTTTAATTCAAAACTATTATCCCTTTTTTTTGTCTCATTTTATGTGAAAATATTTGAATGAGATTAAAATAGGACTTTTGAAATGTAAGTCAATATTGCATATGCAAAGTCAAGATCAGCAGGAGCATCTAGTGAGCTCAAAACAGGCATTTCTGACCAATTTTGAGTTTGGGAGTTCGTAAGATCAAGAAGAGACGACAACAACAACATACCCAGTGGAATCCCACAAGTGGGATCTGAAGAGGGTAAAATGTTCGCAGACCTTACCACTACCTCATAAAAATAGAGAGACTGTTTTCAGAAGACCCTTGTCTTAAAAATAGATCAAGAAGGGAAATGAAATGAAATGAAACCAAGCAAAAGAAGACAAAACATAATAAGCAAGTTTTCATCTTCCCATCAAACTGGCCTTAAAAGAAATGTAGGTGTCCACAACTGTTTTCACTGTACATAGTTTATATGAACCAACAACTAACTAAACCAAGCTTAAAACCCCCAGAGAACTTTTCACTGTATAATTCCCCCTTGAAGAACGGGACTATCTACTTAACCACCAAGTTTTGTCAGTGCAGCAGCAGTAAGCCCTCCTTCAACTCCACAGACCACCCGCTGCCACGACCTTCCTAAGTCACGAATGTATGCTGCTGCCACCTACTTTGAACTATGATATTCACAAGCTATGTACCTGATTGACCAAGCCAGGGAACCTATGAAAGATGGAATGAGCCTTGTCCTTCCATTATGGCATATAACAGCTTCTCCTTCATTTTCTCCTGCAAAATTTAACGGGAAAAAAAGCATTCTTTTGTTAAATAATAAAGAAAAGAGACCTCACACAAGGGAGTGGAAGAGAAAGAAGCCAACTTTTGAAGAGTAAGGTGGTAGCTTGAGATAATTGGCACATGTCATCACACTAGGCAGGTCAGCGTCGACCCAAACACTGCAACTCTGCGACACACCAAAACAGCTCGATGTTAGAGCAGGAAGTAAAATAATAATGTGAACATCTTTTGTTTCGCCTATATTGCACTCAGGAAATCTACTGGGAGTACCTTCCGGACAATCGTTAACATTGGGCTAAGAGATGCCAGACCCCCTGGAGGCAGTCTAGGTGCACCAGTCACAAACTGCAGGAATGCTCTCTGTTGCTTACTGTCAAACTCCTTCATAATTTCAAGTAACTACAAATTTGGAGGAAGACAATTATCATTAGTAGCAATTGGTTCCATTAAAGAATCAAAAATCTAAGAAGATAGGAATGTACGAACATTTACAACTGGAGGACTATTGGCAGTGTACCCGTGGTCAAACTTGATGTGATCCAAAAGCTCATTGGACTGCCCAAAACAACAATAATCAGTTAACAAAAGAGGAGATCGATCTTTAAGTTATATCCATCAGCTGCTCAGAAAACACAACTTACATTCCAAAATCCACTCTCTCCGCACAATAGTCGCTCTAATTCATCTTCTGTGAAAACCTGAAGATGTCTGATGGGGAAAACCTGAGGAATCAACAACAACATTTAAGATGACTGCTATTGGCTTTTAGAAAAGGTGAAGACAGATAAAATGAGTAACCTGCAAACCATGTTTAGAATACCAACTAAATCTTATGGCAATATAAACTGATTATTTAATTTGACGAAGTAGCTCCAAAATTTTGCCATTTTTACAAGAAGAAACAACAGTGGCATAATTCTTCAAATAAAGATGATGTTACATATTGGGATCACCACATGACCAATTTGACTGTGTTGTTAGTGTTCATGTACAGGATGAAAATTATCTCAAACGACTAGCAAATCTAGTGGCGTGATGAAAACCTACATGACCTCTCTTACAAATTTCTGAAGTTACTTCTTCCAGGGAGTAATTTAATTCTGTGCATTCAATTGTCAATTGAATAGAACGTCAATCAGACAGAAATAGAAGTTGATTATGACCTGAAACTTATGAAAACTATAGTTGAACTATAACTTCAATCGTTTATACTAAAAGGTAGACTGATGGAGACAAACCTGATCAAAGCCCGACTTGAATGCTTCAATTTGTCTTGAAATTCCAGAATTTATAGTAGCATCCACAAGTAGTAAAACATATTCCTCTAAGTTAGAGAAGTCAACCTAAAAACAAGTCATCAACTTCAATGATTAGCCTGTTAGAAATTAGAATCTCACAAAATATCAAGCATCAACTTGTAGAGTGCTAACCGTGTTTGCATCAGCTGCAGAATTAAGGACATAATCTGGATAGCCAGGAACAGTAAAGTCAAGACAAAGATCACCAATTTTTGTATTCCGGAAATTAAGTTCGAGGTTAAACAATGATTTTCCCTCTGGACGTGATTCCAGATTCCTTTTTCTTTCAACAAGAGCCAGAAATTCTAGGAGAACTCCACCAAGTTCAGGGTCAAATGACTGGATGTCATACACAGTAAGTTCCTACAAAAAGATGATTAGTATAAGGAAAACTCAAGAACTACAAGTCTACAACTAACAAGGATGCTAAGACGAGCAGTATAAGGAAAACTCAAGAACTACAATTAACAAGGATGCCTACAAAAGCATGGAGCATACCTTCCCTAGAACAAGCTTGTAAAACGCTTTGGATAGCCGAAGATCCAGAACCCTGCCATCTTGAAGAGCCTTCGCAACTATCTGGCCCAGAAGCACAAACTTTTTCAGCACTTCAGAGAACTCCAGGCCACTTAACGAATGGGATGAAGGTGACCATGGGCGGGGGAACAGACCAAAAGGAGAGAGAACAATGCCAGATTCCTCTTCTACCCTCATGCTTCCATGAGCCATGTGATCACCTCTCCACATCCCTAGCCCAATCTTCTGGAACTCATGACTGACCAAGGTAAAAAATTCTAGCGTTGGACCAAGACCAGTACCAACTTCATCATTATATTCCACCTCAATGACAACCTTCTGATTGGCATGGAGGTCCATCATCTGCCTTGCAGAATCCAAAATTCTACTTCGATCAACTAAGAATTTTTTCCGGCGTGATCCAGCACTATTTTGGTGCCTACCTCTCGTGCCTGCACCTGTACCACTCGTGCCTGCTGTCATATTATGAGATGATGATTCGGGCTGAATTGGCTGTCGACCAAAGGCTGCAAGACGGAAATACTTGCATCTTGCTTCGAAACCAAACAAGAAGGGGCATGAATTAACCAATTGTCCACACCAAGGTGGCAAACCACCTATGGAAACAGAAAAGGGATTCCTCATTTGCAGTTCTAGTTTCTCTGTCAATTTAGTGCTTGCAAATTCATTCTGAGGGATATCAGAATTTGTGACCTTAATATCACCAAAATTGGTAGTCTTTCCTTCTGCAAAAGCATATAATTTTGTCCGAGACCCAAGGTGAAAACTGAACCTGTTCAGGCCTTCCAAACTTCTAAGAAGAAATAAGATATCGTAAGTTGGACTTGATTTCTCAAGATCAACCATTTCAGAACCGAACATCCTAGAGAAAGATGGGGTGTACTGCCACCATGCTGTAGATTCCTCAGATGGAGTAGAATGTATGACATGTTTGCAACTCTGAGGACATCTTGGTTTATGTCTCACAAATCTTCTGTAGGTCACCCTGTGTACTTGACTCCACATGCTCGAATTAGTCGTGACATCATTCTCCTCTTTGATCTGCTGCTGGAGTACAGTTTGATATAAGGTCAACTTGTGGTTCAACTTCTGTCCCTCCAGGTAAAATATCAATTTAGGTGCAACATTTTCATCATCACAACATCCAGTACACTCCAAACTTGTGCAACTATCATCTTCAGATGAATTCAGTCTTCCTTTCTTCAAAGACTCCTACATACAGCAGCACAAACATAACACAAGGGATATGACAGAATACAAAGGAGCACCAATTGCCGTAGTCATTTAAGATTCTGTAGCTATTCAAAGCATAGTACAAAATTACTGAAAAGATATAACAATGTCACCCATCACAAAGCAAAAATTGAGAACATACTCAAAAATACATGAGAGAACTTGTTAAAGCTGTTAGTGAGGAAAAGACTTACCGCATTAACATTTGAAATATCCATTGGATCACTCTTCGTTTGTTCTAAATCCACAGTTTCTACTTCAGCAAATAATTGCAAGTTATTCTTCATGACCTGAGAGAGAACCACAGGAGCTGTGAATAAGGAAGCTGACTGCCACTAAATAAAAAGTCTAAACATCACAGATTCAGAACCAACTAGAACAAAGTAAATTTTGATAAACTAACCTGTGTTTCATGGGACTCTGTGGAAGTGGTCTCTGACTCCATGGGACCTGGATTTTTACCTTGAGATGTGCTTGCATCTTGTGATACACGAGATGGTGATTCTTCCCCCAAATCCAGAGGGGGTGGGTTCAACTTTTCACTTTTCTTTCTATTCACTTTTGGCCACAGGTATTCCTCAATTGTTTCAAGCAGCGAAAAAGGATCTACATTCACAACACTCTCCGGGTAATCACCAAGTGATGATTGCCCCTCGCCCTTCACAAACTGGACCTTCAGACAAGGATATGATGTGCAATGCCCATATGGGATAGTAGCATATGAGTTTCGTAGCTTAGATGGATGACTCAAGATGACTGGGAAGTTTTCCACAGAGCAAAGCGCACTATGCAATCTCCTTATCAAAGCTAGAAAAGTGGAGTCCTCTGGAGGTGGGACAGAGTTATGCAAAAGCAATCTACCAAACAGCTCAAATCTCTTTTCTACAATATACAGCTTATTTACTGAGCCATCACCATCTACCTTTTGTGCAAAGTATTGGCCATTGGAGAGGTAATTCACTAGAGACTTCACAACTCCACTCTCAATGAACTCAAATGTAGAAATGGCATGATTCCCATTTAACTCTGACATAATTTGATGCAAAACAGGGTAAAACTCTTCGTTCTCTTGATGAGGAGCACTGCTGCTGCTACTAAATTTGTGAACCAGATCAGTTAACACAGAAGCCAGAGACTTTAGCTTCTGAAGAACATTGGTTATTCCTAATCTGGGGTTCATTGAGTCTGTTGCAAAGTAATTGGTCTTGATATGCCTAGCAAGACTTTGAACAGTCTCTTTCTCTATCTTGCAAGTCGTTGCTTCTGATCCTTCTGGAGACTGAACCGCGTCAGAAGCAAAACAAAGACATTTTACTGCAGCAGGTGGTACTGATCCTTGGCGGGTTTCTTCTGATGCTTGAACACCATTGGTTGAAAACAGAGACTTGGAACATTTTTCCGGGGAAAGAAGTGCATCAACAGCAAAGAGAACACCCTCCTTGACAAATGAGTCCAAGAAAACATGAGATCGCTTCTCTAGAAGTTTATCAACAATCTGAAGGGCTAGTATCAGAACATGAGGATCTTTGCGAGTAAAAACTCCAGCTAAGAAGCTGTAAGATACAGTGAAGTCAATTTAGACTAATCAAAGAAGATACTAAGATTTTGCTTAAAACATGGAGTAAATGAAAGCATCTCACCTCGTAATGTTAGTATTTTGTAGAAATCCAAGCATGTCGGATTTGCTGAAATAAACTAACTTATTTATTACAGAGAGACAGCCAAACCAAGCATTTAAGTTGACCCCAGAATTGACCACCTGTTTAATGGTTGACAAAAGTCAGGGTAAACAAGGTTATAGAAAACTAGAGCAAGCTCATTCAGATACCACAAATAAGAATAACCACCTGGATTAGCACAGGAAGTAAATCAAACCCAAATTTCTGCAGAAGATCTGGGTGAATAATGAGGAAGTCTTCTTTTTCTGAAGCTAGTTCGTTATCCTGATCTCTGGATATGGGAGGAAGAAGTTCATTTAACAACTTGAGAACTTCGTCTACCTGAGGAAAAAGACAATACAACTTTATTCCTTCAGCAGTCATCACATGTACAATCATACAATCTAATAAGATATGAGCCAAGGTACTGCCTTTTCATAAATTAAATCCTACTCATACATGGCTATCAAAAAACAAGAAAGGCTTCAAATTAATGTTTACGTAATTGAAGGCATTTTACAATAGATGGAATTACTGTAGCCCCAAAAAGTTAGAAACAAATGGAATATCTGTTGATATAAAACAATGTTAAATTAAAGGAAATTACTAAATTTGCGAGCAAAGTTAAACATCGTTTGAAAAGAGGACAAAATGACGAACTGATGATGATACCACCACTGCAGCCTAACTGTTTTTAGATGATTAGATGCATGATTTTACAACATTTTATATGGAAAAATCCAGATAACTTATTTCATTTTAAATGATTTTTCTTTGTCCATCTTCAGCCACCTTTTGACCATTATCTCTTTCCTATATTCCTGTCTCTTAAAGTCTTACGACTACAATGTAAGAGATGCTACTTCATTCATTAAGCATAGTAAGGAAGGAGAGGAAATAGAAGACCTTTTGAAGGGAGGAGTTTGATTCATACTTCTGCGGGATAGCCTCCTATTATAGATGTCTTTTTTTCCCCACCCATGAGGTCCCTCTTTGTGCAGAGGATTCTCTAATGTTGGTATACTTTTTGTTATATGGGAGCTTTCCCAGAATAGATAAAATTATAATTACTTGATAAGAAAATCAAGACTTGCACATCAAATTTATGGTGGTATTCCTCAACTCCATAATTCCAAGTCAAGACTTGCACATCAAATTTATGGTGATATTCCTCTACACTCCCTCCTATTAATTCATAATCCTACTATTCTTCCTTCTCTTTTTCAAATGAAGAAGTGATCCTCTTAACCCTTAATCTAACCACACCTCTTAGCTGCCATAAACTTGATTATCAATGTGGTTCTTCTAGATAATTTACAATTGGATAATAATAAGTTTTCATCATAACAGCATCATACTTCCACATTCTATCTATTCCAATGAGAACACCCTCTAGCGCCTCTAGTAGCAATCCATGAGTATTACATAAAACTGAATGAAGCAATGACGGATCACTCATTTTCCACATAAAAAAGACCTTAACATCATTCAAGAACTACAGCACAGCCTCATTGGTCCCTCTTTTTCCAACTCTTGACAAGTAAAATCCAAGCAAGTGTATGTGCATGAGTCAATAAACAAAGCACAAAGATCGTGCTCGACCAAACTAATATTACTTTGGTATCTTTCCTCGAACGCCCTGGCAACAGGAACTATCGGATGTAACCAGATAACGTATCAGGAACTATGAATAATAAAAAAAAAACGGACAACATATTCCTCAAACTGAGCCAAACACGACCTTTGTATGTAGGAGCAGACCTACATGGTCTTAGGGGTTCCAAATGAACCCTATTTGTTGGAAAAAATTTACTTTTCTATTGGTAAACTACTTTTTTTGGAAAAATTAAAATAGGTATGTAGTATTGACCCCTTGACACAAGGAATATCTCCGAAGAAATTATCAAAGGGGTTCAAGGTTTGTATGAGGTTCCAAGTTAGAGCCCCATTAGCACCACTTCAATGCCTTTCCTTGAACCCATTGCTAAAAATCCTAAGGTAGCCTTATTTCTCTAAGATTGGGTCTCTCCTTTTTCAAACATGCACCATTTCAGGGAGCTTAAGCCATCAGTTCCTATAATGGGGGCCAAAATCTTTGAGAAAGATACCAATGTGTGATTGCATTTATATTATTTGGTATTTGGTAAAACAAGACAAAGAGCAGCAACTTTGAGAAGCTTATGTACAATTTTCGTCTTGACACTTCTCACTCCACTTTACTGTCTTTTTATATTTTTGGGTCAATTCTATGCCCACAAAGGTAGGGTTAAGGTCTGTGCAACACCCTACCTCCCCAGACCCAACTAGTGGGGCTATAGTAGGTATCTTATTATTGTTGAGGTCAATTTATGCTACAACTCCCTTTTCATATATAGCTGCAGAATATAATCTCATCTAAGCTAACATCACAATCAACAATAAAAAGAATAAGGTAACTTTATAAAGCACCTGATTATAATGCCCATCAACCATCAGAGTAGAAGGAACCCCATGTGAGAAGTCAAGGGTGGATAAAATGTCCTTTAATATATGGCTGATGTTAAGTTCAAAGAGAGTCTTGACAGCCACAATAGAGCCAGCAGCTAGTTTGACAAGTAACCCAATTAAACCCTATCACAAAAAAAAAAAAAAAAATTATGTATAAACCAAGACAATGAAGAACGTAAAATAGGGATATTCATATCTGATGTCTGCAACTAAAATACAGTTCAAGAGCTTACAACATAAACTGATTGGCTAACTGTTGTTCGGCCATTCAACTCAATGAGATGTGTGGCTTGCTGGATCAGAGTGTGTTTACAAAGTTGATCCAGCATATCCGAAGAGTGGCGTGCCTGCTCGACTATTCTAATCAAACAAGTTGCTACGCTCTCAACAAGCTGAAAGATGAAGAAACCACTTTAATGTAATAAAATTGTAACACTGAATAATTAAGAGGACAACTTTCCACAAATTATACCGGTCTATCCTCATATAGAAGAAGATTGCACAAAATCGGAACCGCCTCCATTAAAGGTGGAGGACACCCAGAGGGAAGCTTTTTACAAATATTTACGACAGTTAAGAGTGCCTTCCGCTGCATTAGATAAAGAAACAAAGAGAAGAAAATAAACATTTCAACCTTCAACATCATTAGTTTATCAATAGCAGATTGTTAAATGTTAATGCTTTACCTGAACACTTGTCGAAAAGAAATCAATATAACTTAAAACAGCCATTATAGCCCCAGATTGCAAACATGCTATCGGTTGCTCACGTGAAATTCTCTCTAGCGCTTGCAAACACTAAGTTGAAAGGGAAAATCAATCACAGGATAACTCAAAAGAAACATCACAGGAAACCACCTAAAAACCTTCTACTCTTCAATTTAACACAAAAAAGATGAATTATTGATAAATAATTTCATCATACCTGTTCAGCCACATCCAAGAACTCAAAGGCCATTAGCCTTTGACAAAGGGCAGGAACTGCGTCATGATTGACAAGGTAAGTCGAAGAACGAGGATGAACTTCACATAAATAAGTCACAGCCCTGACTGCTAATAGCATTATAGTAGGATTGCTCTCATATCTAGCCAATCTTACAAGAATGGGAGAAAATGAATCTGCCATTATGTTTGACATCGAACTATCAGGAGAAAAAGATAGCAATTCACATAGCTCCGTAAGAGCAGCCACCAGTGCTGATTCATCAGTTTCCTTGCTCAAACTTGACAAAACTCCTTTGAATTTTCCCTGATTGCCCAGCATTTGCCGCCTGTAATAGTCCCTATAACTATTATCAGATTCACAAGATCCATAAGTAGACTCCTTTTCACCTTCACTTGACCCTGAAGTTGATGATGATGAAGATGACGACGATGTGTCTATGTCACCATGGTGGCCTTCATGTATGGAGCTCATTGTAGTATGAACCACTGAGTTGGAAGTACTTGACCTGAATTCAGTTGAGCTACAGGGTCGCTTATCGGCAGGCAGTGCATCAACATTTTCAGTCCTTTTCTGCCCCCGGTTTCCCATGAAACAACACCAAGCCAGTTCTATATTCTGTCCTGCGAATAACTGAATATGAGCACTTCACTCTTAACAGCCCATTATCATTCTCAAGTGCAGCAAACATAAAAGATTGAGTTTTCGTTTATCTAAACAAAATTTAGGATCAAAACACTCGAACAAGCAAAAATGGATACACAAGATTCATAAAGCAGATTACAACTATTTCAGATTGAAGCTTAGTTGCGCTCATTGGGCATGATATAAGCCAACTTCTCCTGGTATAAATAGCACAACTTTTTTTTACATAAACCACTCATTGATTGATTTATAGGAATAAATATTTGGAACTCTCAAATTATGGAATTACATATATGCAACAACAACAACAACATACCCCGTGTAGTCCCTCAAAATGGAGTTTCAGTAGAGTAAAGCATACGCAGACTCTCGGATCAGCGAAAAAAAAAACCATAGCAATCAAGAAAAAATAAGTAAGTGATGTGAAAGCCTAATAAGGCATGTTGAACTGTAACTACAGCAACCAAATAATACAATAATTGAATTACAGTAACAACAAATTAACTAGTAACAAGGAGAACCTCCAAAGCAAAGTCACATAGTGTTATACATTTGATCATTCAGTAAAACTAAAAAATGATACAAGCTTATAGCACTAAAAAAAAAAAGACACTATTAGCAAATAAACGCATTGTTTCAACCACAAAACAAAAAAAGGAAAACTCCCAACTGATTTAAGCATACACAGTAAAGTCATCATAGTGTTACATGTTTGATCATTTAGTAAAAGAAACAAACAATACAACACAAGCTTATAACACTACAAAACCACTTAAATTAGAATGAAAAACAAAAACAACCCCAGAAAAGCTCCCAACTGATTTAAGCATAATATACATACATAGTAAAGTAATCATAGTGTAATATGCTTGATCATTAAACAATGCAACCTTATAGCACTACAAAACCACTTAAATTAGCAAACAAAGACATTGTTTCAACCACAAAGAATGAAAAACAAAACAACCCCAGGAAAAAAGCTCCCAACTGATTTAAGCATAATATACCTACATAGCTTGAAAGACATCATAGTGTAATATGCTTGATCATTAAACAATACAACCTTATAGCACTACAAAAATACTAAAATTAACACACACACACATTGTTTCAACCACAAAGACTGAAACAAAAAAAAAACAGAAAAAACTCCCAACTGATTTAAGCATAATATACAAATATAGTAAAGTCATCATACTGTAATATGCTTGATCATTAAACAATACAACCTTGTAACACTACAAAAAAATCCACAATTAGCAAACAAACACATTGTTTCAACCACAAAGAATGAAAAACACAACCCCAGAAAAAAGCTCCCAACTGATTTAAGCATAATATACATACATAGTAAAGTCATCATAGTGCAATATGCTTGATCATTAAACAGCACTACAAGAACACTAAAATTAGCAAACAAACACATTGTTTCAACCACAAAGAATTAAAAACAAAACAACCCCACAAAAACTCCCAACTGATTTAAGCATAATATATACCTACATACTTTCTGCAATTCAAGAACAGGCGATCAGCTTGAAACAATTTGCAAAAAGACAACATCTTTATGATAAATAACCTTTACCCAAGTGATTAAAAAGTGAAATAAGCCAAAAATTTGAAACCCCATAATCACTTTTTCCACAGTAAATAAGAAAAAATAGGAAAAAATCAATTCTTGGGGTACCTAAAAGCGGTGGAGTTTAATCGATCTTTATCTCTTTTTCTTTGTTTAAATTAGTTTCTTCTTCCTTCTTGCAATTTCTGCGTTGAATATTTACACAATATACACCTAGTTCACTGTGTGTGTGCGTGTTTAAGATATATAAAAACATGAAAAATAAAAGATGATGATGATAGATAATGATGAAAAAACACAGTAGGAAAGGAAGGAGGGGGTGGGGGTATGGTGAAGTGGGCAGGGGTGTTAATTATGGTTATAATAAAAATTCTAAGAGGAAACAAATTCTATAACAATAAGGTCTCTATTATGAAAAATTCACAAAATAATTTATTCTAATTAAGTGATTTAATAAAATAAAATAATTTATACTGAGACACTATGTATGTATATTATGAGTTTTGCTAAATTACAAATGTTAAAATTGATATAGTTACATGATTCGGCCATATTTTAGTTATTAGTAAAATTATTTTGTATTTATTTATGTTATCAATGAAAAGTGTAAATTTTTACGTATTTTATTTTTATTAGAGAGTATGTTCTAATTTGTAATTATAATTTAAAATTATGCTTTATTTAAATGTTATACGTAATAATAAATTGAAATAATGAGAAAGATTATACTAAAACGTTATGTATAAATAAATTTGACTATTTTCCTATAAATACATATAAACTAAATTTACTCAAGGTATGAAACAAGAAATCACAAGCTAAGAATCAAAATATTTAAGTTTTAACAACTAATTGAAGGCAAATATATTTATTCGATATATTATAATATACATATATATATATAAATATAATAATTAATTGATCAAAATTATATTCTTGATAATAACCATTTATCAATTGGTAAAGATATACACAGAGCTTAACCTTCTTTATGGAAGTAGAAATGATGTTTTCAGGAGACCTCCAACTTAATTGTATTCTTTATTCCTATGATAAATGGTAAAATTATATAAAAGAAACACTTTTTATTAAATTATTAATTTAATATAATTATTAAATTAAATTGAATTATATCACAAGTGCAATCTCTTTATTGTTAATTTCTTTATTTGATTTGAATTTTATCTTGATTTAATTGTACATATTTCGAATATTTATAAAATTGAAGATTCCTTTGTTACATTGATGTTAAAATCCCCATTTAAAGCTAGAGAAATCATTCATGGAATAAAATCAAGGACAAAAAGTTCAAATATATCGTGTTACTATACGATTTAGAGTAAATATATTTGTTGTTGGAAAATGATTTATTCATATCATATCATTATATAAATTTTTTAAATATATTAGTCTTTATTAATAGAATAAAAGATTTAATTTTTTTAAAAAAAAATCTAAACAAAAAATAACCCTCAGAATTTGTGTTGTTATTCACTGTACTTTATTTTTTATATCTACATAGATTTTTTTTAGCCAAGGGGGGAGGGAGGAGCGGGGAGGGAGGAGGATTAAATAGAGTTAATGAAGAAGATACTTGAGTCATTATTTGTCCTAAATCATATACCTCTAGATCTTTTTTCCAAACACGATAACAGATTAATATGAAGTACAAGTTTTTACGATGAATCAACATCAATTTTACTTTTGATTACTAAACATATATGATTCAAATACTTGTATAATATTTCTTGATCAATTCACATCGCAAGACGGCGACGACAACAACAACAACAAAATATCAAGTGAATCTCATAAGTGGAGCGGGGGCGATAATGACAATCACAACAACATATCAAGTGAAATCCCGTAAGTGGAAAATTCACATCGCAAGAAGACGACGACGACCATATACCCAGTGAATTTCTACAAGTGAAAATTAACATTGCAAGACAAAATAATTTTTAGATCTCTAGTTGATCTAATGATTAATCAGAATATTAACAATCATTTCTTGCTAAGGATTGAAAATTCACAAACATTACTGAAAATATACTTACCGATGAAAGAGAACGAGTGATCTATCCAGTCAGAAAATTCAGATATGATGTACATTGTCATCTAGAGGCTGCATATATAAGAAATTTTACGACCTAAATAATAAATGATATAAAATTTTAGGGATTTTTGTCATAAAAAAATCTGAAGATCAAATTAATCAAGGAAATTAATCAACGACACTGTGACTTTGACCTTGACCAATTTGTTACGGTAGACCTAAATTTTGTGAAAAGTCTATTACCCCCTTGAACTATATTGAACTAAAAATTGTGAGGTAACACACAAAGTGTAGTTCACTTTCTTTGAAAGCATGAGAGTAAATAATACACACGAGAAAATAGTCAAATGTCCCCCTAATCTATTAGTCAATTCTCAACTACACACTTATACTACACCAGCCTAAAATCAAATTAATGTATGGTGATGTGCACTCGCTGCCAGTTGTCATTTTTGACTTTTTATATTTATTTTTCTTTCTTTATTCTATTTATCATTAACTACAAAAAAAGTCTTTATTTTATTTTATTTTTTTGTTTTGTTCTTCATCCTTTCTTCCAACTCAAACAATGGGCAAAAAAAAAAAAAAATAATCAGAGCTATCTTACTTATCATTTTTCATCACCATATGTCATTCTTCGCGCACCTTAAATTTAATTAGCCGTCTCTTTTTATCTTTGAAATTTTTTGATTATGTTCCTTCTTAACCAAATTTAGAATTTTTTTTACGAGTTGTCGATGGTTAGAATCTTGGTTCACCAAACAACAATATATACAAATAAAAAGGTAAGTTTTGAAGGTTGATGAATGTTACTGATTCAAAATTTGTATAAAATAATTGACAGAAGAGAAAAAGCTTTGTGTTGAAATTTCTTTGTTAATGGTGGGGCAAATCACCCCTTGTGGGACTCCACTAGATATGTTGTTATTGTTGTTGTTGTAATGGTGAGACAAATCATGAAAAATATATTAGAAAATGGGTGAGAAGATGGGTCTGTTGTGGTGGTGGTGGTAGTGGTGTTTCAAGGTGGCGTTAATGGTGATGGGTTGAGTGTTGAATGAGGACAAAGAGAGGACAAAATCATGACAATTGCAGATACATATGAAATGAGTCGTGAAAATTCGGACCAGATTCATCCTCCGGTGATTTTATTGACAACTCAAAATTATCATGGATAAGAAAATCAATTTGATCCCAATTTGTAACGCCATTTTGAGAAACCCTTCTCTCTTCCTCATTCTTTCTCTCTCTAAAATTTTTATGAATAATTTATCAATTAAATTCTTGATTTTGATTTTTCATGAGTTTTTGGAGAAAATAAAAAATCCATCTGTAAAAATATAGAAGAATTGTTTTGTTTTAGTTCCTTCGAATAAGTTCGAAAATAAAAATATAATTACTTCTCTTTGACTTGATTATTTTTTAGTCCATGACTATATTTTTTTTAAAAAAATTATTATTCATAAAATGTATTAATATTTGATAATTTTTATACCAACATTCATTGATAAAGCTTTAACAATGGTAATGGTGAGAAGGTATAGTTGTTTAGGTAAGATGGAAAGTAAAAGAAAAAAAAATCGAAAATAAAAAAAATGGGTAACTCACTCTCTCAAAAAGAGTGAAATACACTTTCTATACCAACTCAACACTTAAGAGGTCACTTATTCCATTTTAAAGTAGTTCGAGGGGGGAGGGGTAATAGGACTCCCGTGAAGTATGAGTGTGTAGTTGAGAATTGACTAATAGCTTGAGGGTTCATTTGACTATTTTCCCTAATACACTCAAAAAAAATTAATTCTAATATTTTCTATTATAACATATATTTTCTAATTTTTCATGAAAAATCATATTCAAGTTTAAATTTCGTTAAAAAATAATGGGGTACTTTCTGATATTATTTTTGCCACCCCATTCTTATGAATCAATAGCTTGAATAATTTAAACTCTAGACATAAAAATAAATTGAATTTGTCAAGTAACAATCAAGAGACGATAGTGTTGAAGAATAGAAATAGAAAAAGCAACTAAACTGTTAAAATATATATATATACACACACATCTGTTCATGTAATCGCTGAATAATTTAAATTATTATGCTTTTAAAAAATATCACCGCATGAACTATTAAATCAACACAATAATACTCCCTCTTTAAAAAATTTATAAAAAAAATACACCCATCATTAACAAATTAGCCTAATTATGCTCCTACCCAATTAATAAATTTTAACATTTGATGTATTCTTTTTTCAAAACTCATTTCATTTAGATGGTCTCCACATTAAAAAAGGGGTAATTACCCAAAAAGATTATTCTCTAAACCTAATTATAAAAAATTGATTAATTTTTTCAGTGTCCTTCAACCTTTGTCATCGTCTTGTTCTTGTTGCTTCTTCTTCTTTTTTTAACGTTCGTAAATGAAAATCATTTCAACCGAATTACATATCAAAAATTTAAAATATTGAGAAAATTTCATATCTAAAATGTTGAGACTATTTAGAGGTGATTTTGAGTTGATCGAGATTGAATAGTCAATATACATTTCACGTATAAAAAATATACATTCCATTTATACTTAACTTATATTTAGTTTTTTTGAATATATCATAATGCATAGTCAATGCATAGCTCGTGTACAAATATACTGTATCATATACCTAATGGACATTTCTTATGACTTTTGATAAATTATATTATATATTAGTGTATACTTCATATAATTTTTAACTATTTTTTATGTAAATAAACTTTTACTGTATTTATTATAAAGGAATTATGTTGTTGTATATATTTGAAATCATTCCTTAAAAAAAAAACCACTTGCTTCGTGTATATCATGTTGAGATCCACGAAAAGTCAGAGTATTGTCTATGACCAAGGGGTTTAAGAAATGTGATAAGATCAGTTTTTGGTTAAAATCAAAATTAGATATTTTAATTAATTCTAAAATTACTTAAATCAAGCAACTGAAGAAATATAACCAAACTGATTTGAAAATATTAAATTAATGAACCTACGAATTATTTTTGTGGGTCCCATATAATAGCGGCGAAGAAGCAAATAACTCAAGCAAGCATATTGATAGAGAGTTGTCTACTATTCGCTCTTATTAGATAGTAATACACACACATTACTACTTATTAGAAGTGTGAATAGCAGGCAACTCAAGCAAGCGACAGGCGGCAGACTACTCTTCGTTGGCATGTCTGCTTGAACTGGCTGCTTCTTCGACACTATTATACGGGATCCACAAAAATAATTTGAGAGTTCATTAATTTAATATTTCCAAAGCAAACTATTTATATTTCTTCAGTAGCCTCAATTATGATTTTACATATTAGCCTCGATAAATTGATCTTGTGAATTTTTTAATTTAATATTTCCAAAGCAGTTTGATTATATTTCTTCAGTTGTTTTAATTATTATTTTACAATATTTACCCTGATAAATTATTTTGCGAATAGACAAGTAGCTCTCTGCCAATATACCTGCTTGAGTTGCCTGATTTTTCGCCGCTATTATATGGACTTGCAAAAATAACTTGCGGGTTTCTTAATTTAATATTTCCAAATAGTTTGATTATATTTTTTCAGCTGCTTGTAAGTCTAATAATTAATAACTTAAGAATTTTAAAATGCATACAAAAAATCTATTCGCATCACAAAAATTGAGATTAAAAAAATATGTGTTGGGCCCATGCAAAGCACGGGGCTCGTGACTAGTGTATATATATATTACTATTAAGAAGTGCGAATAGTAGACACCTCTCTGTCAACATGTCTGCTTGAGTTGCCTGCTTTTTCACCACTATTATATGGGGCCCCCAAAAATAATTTGCGGGTTCATTAATTTAATATTTTCAAAGCAACTTGATTATATTTTTTTTGTTGCTTCAATTATGATTTTACAATATTAGCCATAGTAAATTATTTTTGTGAGTTTTTGGGACCCGCAAAAAAAATTTGCGGGTTCATTAGTTTAATATTTTCAAAGCAGCTTGATTATATTTCTTCAGTTGTTTCAATTATGATTTTACAATATTAGCCATGATAAGTTATTTTTGTGAGTTTCTTAATTTAATATTTCCAAAGTAATTTAATTATATTTCTTCGGTTGTTTCAATTATGATTTTACAATATTAGCCCTAACGCTTGCGGACTTCTTAATTTAATATTTTCAAAGCGGTTTGATTATATTTCTTCGATGCCTCTAAGTCTAATAATTAATAGCTTAAAATTTTTAAAATGCATAAAAAAAATGAGAAAAGTACACAAAATAGACCTAATTTGAAATTATTTACCCTTAGTAAATTCTATCTAAACTATTTACCCTTAACAAACACATTACCCAAACTATTTATCTTTCTATTCATTTACCCCTTTTTATTTCGTGTGCTGATATCAGCATAAATGCTATGCAATATACTATGACGGTATATATGTACCATAGCGGTATCATATAGAATGAACTCAGTTCTTTGTGATACTATGACAGTATATTGATACTGAATTGGTATATAGGATTATTTTTTTAAGAAACAAATAAAAAAATTATTAAACTCTAAATTAGTAGAAAATATATTCGTTATATACTTTGTCGGTATATTTATACCATGTCAGTATCATATAGGATTGAACTTAATCATCTGTGATACTTTGTTAGTATATGTATACCCTATTAGTATATCATAAAAGTAAGTGTCGACGTCAGCGTGCGAATTTTAATATTAGGGATCAAAATGTTAGTAATATGGGGGTACAAAATGTAAATGGGTATATGAATGTAAATAATTTGATTTAAGGGGTACAAACTTAATTTTTCCTAAAAAAATCTATTCGCATCACAAACATTAGGATTAAAAAATATCTATTGGGTCCCTACGAGCACGGAATTCGTGTATACATATATGAGATAATCTTTTGGATTATTAGATAAAAATTATAACATTACTTTATTAAAATTTATTCAGAATAAGTCAAATATATCTAACTTGTTTTGTCTTATTCTCTATGTTTTTCTATATTATAATAATATAAAAAATCCACCCACTAAATCTAACTTAGTGATTTTCTTTTTAAAAAAAATTAATTATGTAATGTCTTAGTTAGAATTAAAAGCCTACAATGTGAATTTCTTGCATAAGCTAGAATACTAAAAGGCTAAAAGAAATTCTTGAATTTAACAAAGATAAAAAATGTCTTTCAAAAGCAATTAAATATAATATCTATTTTTTTGGTTAAAAATATAATATCTATATCTATATAAAAAAACAACCATGTTATTCAATAATATTTACATTTTTAAAAGAATAATATACTCATCATCATTGACATAAGGCACACACTTGATACATACACTCAAATTATTATATTAGAACCATATAAAATACCTGATTTTAATATACAAGGAATAAATAAAATATCTTGTTTTCGAGCCGCGAGTTTCATTAACAAAATAAGAACATAATTGGCCGGAGTTCATCGGTTGGTTCGGTTCGATTTCATATATTAGTGGTTTGGTTTATTAATTCTTGATTTTTAAATATGCTAAATTAATAAGAATTCAATAAAATATTTTTTATTGATTTTAAGTCTTTAACGATTTGGTTTTTGATTTATTCGATAAAAATAATAATGAGAATTTGCATTAACAAAAGCAAATAGAGTACAAAGATTATGTTTATAAACTTGCAAAACCTATAATTAGTTAATTACAAATTAAAATATTAAAGTGGATAACTAATCATTTAAGTACCGTAAAGAATAAAATAGGTAAAGTATTGTTATAATGTCCTATTAATATTAAATTATTAATATTTTTTATTTATGAAGGGATAAAAGTAAATTATTATAATCTTATTGGGTTATCGGTTTACCCAATAACCCAATAGTAAAAATCGACATCAAATTGATAACCCAATAATCTTCTTTTCTAAAGCCATTAAAAACCTAATAACCCACAAAACAATAAACCAATAATATTTTTCTCAATTCGATTTATTGGTCGGTTCGATTTTTGCATACCCTCATAATTGGATCACTTGTCAAAGGAGGAAAGATACTTTTGAACTAAAAATTAAATATAAAGTATTTTTATTATGCTTTTTAGTACATGTAAAAATTTTCTCCATTTTTTTTTGGTTAAAAACAAGGGTGCTCATGATTTGGATAAGAATCGATCCAAATGAAAAAAATCAATTTTATTTGAGAAACTTTTATAAATAGCCTAGTCTTGAAACTTAATATGGTCAAATAACTATATTTTACACAATTACATAATATAACATCAGTTATGTGACCTCGAGAGGAGGAGAGAGGTGAGCGAGATTGAGAGAGGCAAAATGTATATGTATATTTGTCAAATTGTATGTGTATATCTGTCAAATAATTATATATGTGTAATTAATATACATATATATTTGTATATCTAGAGAGCGAGATTGAGAGGAAGGAGGAGAGATACGAGCGAGAGTTGAGAGAGGCGAATTGTATATGCATATCTGTCAAGATAATTATATATATGTGGCTGTATACATTGTAATTGTATATCTGCAAAAAATTGTAGAGAGAGAGAGAGGCGAGAGAGAGGAAGAGAGGAGAGAAAAAATAGCAACAAAATCCTAACTGTAGCTATGTTTTGTAATTTTTTAAAACTATAGTTGTATAATGTAAACATTCATCATATATTTGCCTAATTATGTTTTTTTTTTCATTTTATTCAAGTTTAATTTGGGGTTTGAATTTGTTAAAAAAAAGTTGAAGAAATAACTATCCGAATCGAAATTATATACATACATTTTTTAATTGTACATACACAACACATTATTTTTACAAACAATTTTAAAGATCTTATACGTGTTTATCAAATTTTATTTTTAATCTATTTACGAAAACATAATTGATTTCATGTATATGAGTGTCTGTGACAATTCTTGGTATGAGTAGAAATACCAGTGTCTCTTCCTTCTAGGCGAAAATAGTGAATTTTGAAATTTTATTCACAGTAAATTTAATGATCTAAAGTATCAGTCGTTCTAGCTATTTTTCGTTTTGATTGAATTATTGTCACTTTTTCACTGTTTTAAACGTATCATTACTTTTATTTTTGTGTATACTTAATAATCGAACAAAATCAAAATTGTTAACAACCAAACGAATAAAAGTATACTATAATTGATTAAATTTAATTTTGAAAATTTAAAAATTAATTAAATTAATTTAATTTTGATTTTTACCATTAACCTGTGAAACAAACTTGAGCAAGTTGACCAAAAAAACCTCATGATTAAAACGATTAATTTGATGGAGAATTATTATTATATTAAAAAGATTAAAAATCTTTTTAAATATTTATGAAAATTTATGCATACAAACAAAATGGAGCAGAGAGCAAAATAGAGATTTAAGATTCAAACAAAAAATCCCCATTTTCCAGCAGTTTCCCTCTGCCGGCTCCCAATATTCCGTCACCGTTTCCGGTCACTGGGAAAAATTGGGTTGATTTATAAATCCCAATTCGTTGGTTACCTAACTGGATGTGTTTTTCAGGTTTTCTTCTTGACCCTATAAATCTCAATTTTTTTATTTTTTATTTTTTTTGGTTTTCTTGATCATATTGTATTGTTCTTGCAAATTTAGTGTTTGGGTGTGAAAAAAAATTTGATCTTTATGATTATGTAATCATAAATTGACCTTTTGGGAGGATTCATATGGCTAAACTTTAAATCCAAGAAAAGGGGGCTTGAATGTAGTGGAGTGACCTCAGGAAGTTTGGGATTGAGATGTAGTTGATAGACATCTAGAGGGTTCTCTTTGAATTCATCAGTTGTTGCTCTGCAAAAATTGTTTGTATTTGGCTTCATTTCTTGTATGATAATAAATCATCTATGAGTCTATTATTGGGTAAAGTCTTCGTGTTTTCCCTTGGGAAGTGAATGAGAGTGTGTGTGAGAGCTCGAAAGAGCAATTTTATCGAGAGTTCGAGTGCCAAAACTTGACAATCAAATTATTATGAATGTTTGATCTCTTAGGTGATGTTATGGTTCCATTCATATATATGCTCCACATTGATTTTCTATTAGTTATGTTTTTCTTCCCTGCATTTTTTCCTTTTCCTTAACTACTTTGATTTGCTTCACTTGAATCGGGGTCTTTCGGGAACAACCTCTTAGACCCCCTTTTTTGGGATTCCACTGTGTATGCTGTTATTGTTGGTCTCTTAGGTTTGTAAAACTAGTCCATGTATCTAATGATGGACTATATTGCGAAGTAGTATTTTTCTTCCTTATGTTGGAGTCAAATGCTAGAGCTTTCATGAACTTATTTGAGGCCACTTCATTGACAAATAAGTCTAAACATTTGATGAAATTACATTTCACATTACGGCTTGGTTTCCCACTATGTCATTTTGGTGGAACTTTGAAATATTGGAAACATTTATTCTTAATCATGCTCTAAGAAATGTTATTTATTGAATATAGTTGCTTTACAATGCCAAAAAGCAAAAACAAAGGTAAGTTTGTACTGGTTCTAAGTCTGTAAGATATACCTATGCCAGTTTCATAAAAAGATACTTAATGTGTGAAAAAGGTTAGCTAGATACCCTTGATGGCGATAATTATGTTTATTCATTTCAATTAATGCACTCCTTTACCATCTCCCTTTTTATTTTCCTTGCTGAAATTGCTTCAAATTAATGTGATATTTATCCACAGCCTTAAAGAGGTCAGGACTTCAATATTTTAGCCGGGAAGCAGCTTACATTTATCATACAGTTGTGATTTACTGGTTGAAGAATCGAAGTCGATTTGGGACACTTTACTCTCAGTTAAAAGCTGGTCAATTTTGCTGAGGATTATAGGTTTCAGTCAATTGCAGTCTGTAGATCTCCATTAATGAAACAGTTGCGACTCACATAATTGCTACTCTAAAGGAGGGGTTTGATAGTGTTTTAGTACAGGAGATTTTCTTTATTCGTCCCTCTGTGCTTTGATGAGGGATATTTCATTCTTGTAACATGCCCATAACTCCTCAAAGATCAGTCTTCACACTCTCTCTTATCTCCCTCCTTCTCTCGTATACTCTCCTCCGCTTGTATCCATCTATTTCTGTTCACTT
The DNA here is from genome assembly GCA_026153255.1 of Solanum medicagineum. Lineage (NCBI taxonomy): Eukaryota > Viridiplantae > Streptophyta > Magnoliopsida > Solanales > Solanaceae > Solanum > Solanum medicagineum. The sequence goes on along the minus strand of JAPFFP010000113.1, from coordinate 1,309,633 downwards.
CTTGAGGAGTCCTGAAAACCAAACCCTCGCATTGACCACATCAGCAGAATCTGAGCCATATACTACTGCTGGCCCTCATGATTACCAAGAACACCGAAGGCAACAATCCTATAGCAGAAACTATATTGTTCGATTCCATCATTATAAGGAAGCTGAAGATATCCATAATTATCTGCTAAACAATGTGAAATTTAAGGGGTGGGAATGGATTGAGAGAAAAAATCCTGCCTCAAGGTTTCCTACAGATTTTGGATTGGTGGCAATTGAGGAGTCTGTGAAAGAACTTCTGTTAGAGAACTTCAGAAAATTGGTTCTTGTAAAGGATGTTTCCTTGGATTTGAGCTATCAAAGGGTTGTTCTTGAAGAGAAGAATGAAAAGGTTGGGGCTTTTATTAATGAGACTAAGAGGGCTGGAAAGATTTTTACAGCTATGTCCTTCAGCGAAGATCAGAACTATGCAGTGGCCAACACAAGTAACATGAAGCTTAGTTGGAAAAGAGAGCTACTGATGCAGGTACGACTTTGATGAGCTTGTGTTTTGTTACATGTGACTTTACTGAGCTTTGTTTGTAACAATGTATTAAAGGGCTTAGCCATGCACGAAGTACTCCCTGACTAATGCAGGGGTAAAGGGAGAGGAAGCGTATATGTATGCTGGTTTCTCCTTGCCTTTCACCAAAGAGGCTTTTCCTACAGTTGGAAGTTGTGACATAAAGGTCACCAATGGGAAATACTGATGTTGCCCCATTTAGATCCCTCAGTATTAGAATACATTCTGCTATAACTTCTCATGATTGACATGTGGTAGGATTAAACATGTTGCATGGTATATGTTCTGATGAAATTAATCTCCTCTTTACATATTTTAATGCTATCTTTATCTTTTCTTGAGTCCTACCATGGATCTATTCTTCTATAATTGGCATCATTTTTGAAGTCAAAAGCATCATATTTAGGGAAGAGAACTTTTGTTTTCCTAAGGGACCTTAAATGAAAGCATTAAAGAGATAAAGAAATTTGAAGTGATTGTTGCTATAGGATCTTGTAAAGATAGGTCTCCTCTATTTTGCAACCCAATGCCTCAGGCTAGAATCCCTATGTTACTTTTTGCTTCACTTTTTTCTGGAGAGGTGGACGTATACTCTGGAGATAGTTACAAACTTATAGTTCGCTCTTGTATACTATTGTAATTGCTTTTTAGAAAAATTTTGGTGGACTAATATTAGTTGCTTTATACCTTTGTGCTTGCGGTAGCTAAAAGTGATGAGGTTGTCTTAAAAAGTTAAATGTAAAATAAAGCAGTATATATGTCCAGTTGATTATTTCTTCTGGAGTTTCTCCGCTGAAGACCGAGAAGCGTGCATGTTTTTGGTGTGAGAAGGTGAAAGGGAGAACGGGAGAAATTCATTTGAAACTGAGTAGTTAGAGCCTTCTGCTTTAAATTCCTGTTCTAATGATTTTTTGGTTCATCCTATGTATGCTTATAGTAGTTTATTTTGTCACACTGTGTTTTGGAGGTCTTTGAAGGATAGATGCCTTATATTGCATATCATTGTCCACTGATATACAACTTCTGCTTTGGTGAAAAGTTGTTTCTGCCTAAGATATATGTGTAGGTTCATTTATGAAGAAAGAAAACTTTATCCTTTTATTTAGGTGCATGTTTTTGCATACATACAGTCTTCACCATGCTGTTTTTTCTCTAGTTAGGGTCTTTGAAAGACCTTCTGGGAAGAAACTAAGGGTTTAAATGCAAGTAGATATCTTTTTAAAAAAACATGCATAAAGCTTTAAAGTCAGATCTTTGCCCTGTGCATTGTATTCTGTCAGGGGCTATATGTTGGTGTAGCTTGGGTTGTGTACTGCTTTGGACCTATCCTACTTGGTATGAGCAAAACTTTTCACATGATGTGGTTGCTAGGGAAAGTTATCTGTCAGGTCCGTTAGGTTCTTCCATTAAGAAGAGTGTTGCAAATTAAATCTGTATAGACTTGCCTCAAAAAGACATTTATCTCAAACTCGAATTGTTTTTTAAAATATAGTTAAAACTTGGCAAAAATTTAGAAATATATTTAACTCTTGTTACAACAACAACAACAACAACAACAACAACATACCCCAGTGCCTCAAAAGGCTCCCGCTCATTGCGGGGTGAGGGGGG
>JAPFFP010000113.1:1293492-1307372 GCA_026153255.1 Solanum medicagineum | reverse complement strand
CCATAGATCTATATGAAAAATAGATATATGAAAATTCAATAAATTCGTTTTCAAAAACCCGGGATTTCAGAGGCGAATGACGACATAAAGGTTCCCCAAGTCATCCATGGCGGCCGGGCAAGCTCTCTGTCGAGCTGTCGATTTCCCTCCTATCCTAATGACAAAATCGGATTCAGAGGTTCTTTCTCTTAAGACGAAAACGTACGATTGCAGTCATGTGATATGGTTTTGCTCCTTTGGGTAGTGTAGGAGGGAGAAGAAAAAAGATTAAGCCATTTGATGCTTTTTATTTGGACATGATGGTAAATAATTAGTTGTTGAATGCATAGTTTCACTTGATTGTTGTTTCTGTCAGCACTGCTAAAAGAAACTAAGGTTAAGCTTTTCTTTAGTACTTGTGTCTTGATAAGCTTTATTTTGTCTCCTTTGCATTTTCATTTTGTAGAAATCTCAAGTCACATCCCTTTTTGGGGCAGATTCACTTTGGTCGAGAGGGTACACTGGTGCTAAAGTTAAAATGGCTATTTTTGACACAGGTATACGGGCAGATCATCCTCACTTCCGCAATATTAAGGTATTTACTTCTTGTTTTCTTTTTACTTATTTATTAGTTATTTGTTTGTATCAAAGAAATGTTTTTATTTAATTGCTGTTTGAGCGAAAGCATTTATGTACATCTTTCATATATGTTTTAATGTGCATCTTTGGGTGCCATCTTTTTTTAATTATCAACATACATGGGGGTTGACTTTGAGATCCTATTACTAGCATACATTGGGGTTGATGCCTGATATATTTTAGGAACGCACAAATTGGACAAATGAAGATACACTGAATGACAATCTAGGACATGGGACGTTTGTGGCTGGCGTCATTGCTGGTCAGGATGAAGAATGTCTTGGTTTTGCTCCTGACACAGAGATATATGCTTTCCGTGTTTTCACAGATGCACAGGTAATGGATTTTTATCTTTTGACCATCCAATTCTGTAATGGTGTCCTTTTGTACATTCTAACCATTTCTTTAGAAGAAAAACCTATATACTCCAACCACCATGTGTGCAGGTAGAGACTTGACATCAATGATTTTGTGTCTTTATTAGCTGGCTTGATGATCATGGGAGCTGCTAATGGTTTCCTATGATTAAATAGCCACCCTCTGTATGTAGTTGCTAGATGTATGGTAGACCCTAACTGTCTTAATATCTCCCAATAGTTATCTGCAAGTAGAAGGTGTCACATCAGGACGCGGATGACGAATCCTTGCAGTCGTAATTGATATTTAAAAGATCAAATTCAGCCACCAAAATCTCGTTGAAACTTCTATGTCATGAGATTTGAATTGAATTATATAACTGAAAGCTTCATTTTTTATAAATTACTTATCACGGAAGTTGAGGCAACATGTTGAAGGGGCTGATAAACAACCCTCTTCTTATAATTCCCAGAGGGAACTTGTGTAAATAACCATTACACTGTCATGTTCAAAAAGGTAGGCCTGATTATTCTCCTTCGTCGTCTTCTTCTTATTATTATTAGCATTTGTATTATTTATTATTATTATTATTCCTTTTTCTTTTCATTATCTGACGTATATGTGTTAGTTTTATCATAGTTACTTACTGTCATGTGCTATTTATGGTTAGTCGCACCTGTTGTTCCCTTACCTTACATTTCATTTTGTCATATCTAGTCTTTCTGCTTATGGGTTTTGAGCTGAGGGTTTTAGGAAACAGCTTCTCTACTTCTTTGAGGTAGCTGTAAGGTCTGCGTACAATCTATCCTCCCCAGACCCCACTTGTGGGATATCACTGGGTAATGTTGTTGTTACTTATCATTATTTAATTTGCAAATCCAAGAAATCGACTGGCTTATTTACTTTTCTTTCTCTTCCAATTAAGGTAACACACTCTTTAACAAGCTAAGACAAAGTTAGTTGCTTTTGGCTCCTGAAACTTGGAAACACCTAAATATGTACACACAGCTTATATCCTTTCCTGAAGCCAAGAAGCTTTGTATCAAATGTCATAAACCTAAAAGTTGCAGCTCTCTGGTTAATTTGGTGATTTCAACAGAAGTGGGCAAGGCTTGAGACTCCCCAACTAATCTGTAACAAAAGCTGAAGGAAGAGTTTTCTTTCTAACAGTAAAAGTGAGGATTTGCAAAAGTGGTTTTACTCAAGAGCTGAATATCTGGGAACCATTGGCTTGGTTGTGATGACTTCAGCACTCAAAATTGTAACGTCTCTTTTTTGGGGGTCGGGAGGTGGGGGGTATGTTTTCTTATTTAATCTTTGCAAAAGCTAGTAGGAGCTTGTCTGCTAATTTTGTAAAAGGAGAATAGACAAGAAGGGAAGAAAATGGAATGAAATCATTGATCGTATCTGCAGTGGATGGTGTTGGAGGATTTAGCAGTGCTGTCATACTCTTTCCTTTCATTCTTGTCAATTCATCTCATTCTTTAGTTTCTCTCTTAAGTAGCTTATTAGCTTGAAAGCTTTCCTTGCCATTAAGGTGTTACTGGAATATGCTAGAAATTGATCGGTCATCGGGAAAGACTTATGCAGGCTATTTACGATGAGTACAAATGATGATTGGAAAAGTATATTTCTTAAGTTGAGGACATTCTCAAGCTGTTGTGGAGTATTTGCTTTTTAAGGCTTAATACATAGTTTGCCCGCTGGGCTTGTAGCCAAATCCCTATTCTACACCTCTCCTTCACAGAAAACTTTTACACACCAAACGTTTCTCTGAGTGTGTCTAATACACCACATCTTTCCAATGATGTGCTCGTGGTTAACCAAAAAATTGAGTGTGCAAAACTTGTATTTATGTAAGTGCGACATGTCAAAATTCTATTCTTTTTCTTACTTTTATTTTATCAGATAAAAAGAAAAAAATGGCCCAGCCCAAGGCCTTTTGTCCCCACCTGGAACCCATCGTCCTCCACTGCAACCCCCTGTCTTCCTCTTCCTTGTACTCCTCCACCTCTATCTGGTCTTTCTATCCATATCCCAGCAATTTTTGTTTCTTCCTCATACCTACTCCATAGCCACATTCTAAGATCCCCTCTGATCTTTGTGTGGATTTGTAGATACTTTTCTCCTATTTTTCTTGATTTTTTGAGGCTACTATGACTTTACAGAGTTAATAATGTACTAGCGATATGATAAAATCTTATAGGTTTTTGTCTTTCAGAGCGTTCTTGTGATCAGGTGAAGTGAATTAGGTGATTCTGGTGGTTAACTTTTTGTGATGATCTGACGGTCTTAATTGCAGTTTTTATTAGTGGAAGCGAACTTTTATATTTGAAACAGAGGTGAATTGCTAGAACAAATGAATGGCTTTGAAGGTCTTGGTGGTGGTGGTGACAGCCATGGTACAGGTGGCTAGCCTTGGAAATGAAGACAATGGAGAAATTGGAAACCTTTTGGCAATGAGGGATAGAATTTTATTTTAAGTGTTATTTTTTTTTTTGTTTTAATTAATGATCCGTCTCAGCCTTATTGATGGGTGACATACACCTGCTTAGAATAAATTGGTTAAGCACAAGAGTGGTGCATCTGAGAAAAGTTTGTGCGTGTAAAAGGTTTCTGGTGGAGGAGGTATGTGTAGAAGGAAATGGCTACAAGCTCCTAGATAAACTATTTATTAAGCCGCTTTCTGATGATGGACACCTGTTTTTTCATCATAGATTCGTATTTTTCTGTGATCTTTTGCCATAATTAATATAAAAGATTTTTAGAAAATGCTCCTAGGTGTGGATGAATTGGTGGATGGTGTGTGAGCCAAGTAACTTTTTCCAAAGATGTCTGTCTGTCCGACCTATTTTTAAGTAAAGCTCTGTAAGTTGGCTATAGGTAAAAGTTTTCCTATAGATTGAGAAGCTAGCCACCACAAGGAAGAATAGAACACAAAATAAAAATCTAAATGGAAAGAAAAGGGTGGATCTCTATGCTCATTGAACCACAAGTTATTTTAAAATTTAAGGCTACAGGGGAGTCCCTATAAAGCATCTCGCCTACTTTGGAAAAGAAACCCAGAAGTCAGACAGTGTCAGACCATTGGGTACTTTAAATATACTTGGATACATATAAGATACACCAGTGCTAAAAACCCTTTTTGCAAGATATCTTCAAAAGTGTGGGGGTCCTACCTCTGGATCTGTTTCCGTTGAGAAAGAAGTTAGTTCAGCTGGACCGAGTAAAAGTTCTATTCAGGCTCAACTCTATTGGGCTTTGGTCAATATTATCATGAAGTGTCTTGAAACCGAGTCTATTTACAAAGAAATGCTGAGAATAGACATTAAGCCTTTTCTCCTTATCCTCACATATACAAGATGAGAATAACTTTATTTACATTTTTCTTGTCCTAAATACTTCTGAAAGTGGTAAAATAAATGGATCTTGTTGTATTACTCACCTGAAAAGGAAAAGACAGATCATCTTGCATTAATTGTTGGAAATTCCTGTCAAGGTTATGATAATTGTGTCTTCAGCTCATTGCAGGTCTCTTACACGTCATGGTTTCTTGATGCATTCAATTATGCAATTGCAACCAATATGGATGTGTTGAATTTGAGTATTGGTGGTCCTGATTATTTAGATCTCCCTTTTGTTGAAAAGGTGAGGTCATCGATCTTTTGGTTTTTTTTAAGTACCCTCTTTGTCATAATACATACTGCACATATAATTTCGGGGCGTCTGAACATGTTTGACACATTTCTATAGTAATTTAGACACTTTCTCATTGATCAAGACTTCAAATCAGTAACTGAACAGAGTTTCAAAATCATTAAACAATTCAGATTTTAATTTTGCTGCAATATTTTCACTATACTATGGCTTTTGAACAACTATCATATTTCTTCTCCTAATTAAATTATAATCTGACCTTGTAAAACAGTATGATACTTGGGGCCTGCATCATCTCCTGCAAGAAATGCACTTTTCTGTTGCTACATTAATCGATATAATCAACTGGTTTAAGATGTTGGTACCATTCGTAGTCTCATGGTTGGTTAGTAATTTGGTTCCAACAGTCCTGTTTGACATAATAGTTCATGTAAGACTGAAGTGAATAGCCTTCGCTATTTAGGAGAACAAAAATCCAATAAGAATTTGTAATTTCTGGTCTTATTCAGTCAGCTTCCATGAATTTTGATGTAATTGCAAATTGCATATGCGAATACTGTATAATCTTCACCTGCTCAAGCCTTTCACTAGTTAGAATAGCACTTTTCCAGAGCTGATTCCTTTCACAGTTCTATTAATTGCGGAAACTGCTCCATGTTCATGGAGGTCTCAAGCACGAGGGTAATATTTTTACTATAGCATGCAATTCAATACTAGGGACATCGAGTTGTTGAGCTTGTGATAATGGTAACATTATCATCAGCACAAATTCTGAATAAGCAGTAGGAATGGGAACTTTATTTTAAAAATTTTTTATAATATTGATGACATGTGACATATTTTTAGGTTTGGGAGCTTACAGCAAACAATATTATCATGGTTTCAGCTATTGGTAATGACGGACCACTGTATGGTACTCTAAACAATCCAGCAGATCAAAGTGATGTTATTGGTGTTGGTGGCATTGATTACAGTGATCATATAGCCTCTTTTTCTTCTCGTGGCATGAGTACCTGGGAGCTTCCTCATGGGTATCGCTTCTTCCTTCTGAGCTTATCTATCATATGCTCTTGAGTATAGATTTCCTTAGCATTGTCTCTTGCCCCTCTTGGAATGAGTTTCACCATTCTACACATAAGCAGGTATAGAGTTTAGGTGTGAATGGATGTGGAAGCCTCGTTTATGGGGGAAAGGAGATAAAAGAACTGCATATTCCTGAAGATCAGTCTATGTGCTCTCTGCATACATGACTGTAATGTTTTCTGGTCAAGTTCAGTGATGGAAAAATTTGTTGGTAGATGGGAAAAGAGTTGTGGGTGAATATAAAATTTAATTAGTGCAGATTGGTGCTTTCTGCAAAATTTCCCTCTCTTAAGGGGAAAAGAAAAGAAAAGAAAAGAGAGAGATGATATTTAAATATAACAACTATGCGTCATTCCCGAACAAGGTGGGGTCAGCTGTACGAATTAAATTCGTCTGCCAACATTAGACCAGAAAATCAAAATGAAAAGTACTAGAAGTTTTCTATATTCCCTACTGGCATAAGAATCTCTAATAAGGTTAAAATTAGCACAGGACCTAAAATAAACATGTTATAATGACTAGAATGTATTCCAAACTAATTTGTACCACTGATGTAAATCTTTTTCTTTCCGTGTGCCCTATCTTTCACCGATGCTGCATCGATTTGAAGAGTTTGTAGGTCTTTCAATATAACTTCGTTCCATATGTTTTTAGGTCTACTTCGTCCGCTTTTAACATCTTCACTCATGATTTCACACTTACAAACTGGCTCATCTGTGGCATGACCGAGTCATCTTTAGCAACTTTCTCGTATTTTATCCTCCATGTGTGATACTTGCATCTCTTGTTGAAGATACATTTATATGATAGATTAAAAAAAACAGTTTTTGTTCTTTTCCTAATTATTTTTTTTTGTTGAGAAGGTAACACCTGTATTCTATTTCCAACAAACACGGAAACCTGCCACAACAAGTTACAGGTTTCCTAATTACAATTGAGGTAGAGTATCGGGAAGATCTTCAATCCTTTAAACAAAAACTTGGAAAGATTTTACAGCATCTATAACTGATTCTAGATCTACCCTATACTCCTGTTTACACAAAAAATGAAACAACACTAAACAATTCATCTTCATCTTCTGGATGTTGTTTTCCTTGTTCTGGAAGCATCTGAGATTTCTTTCTAGGAACAGTTTAGTACATAGGAACAATTTAGTAACCATGAACGTTTTCCTTGACAGTTATGGTCGTGTAAAGCCGGACATTGTTGCATATGGACGTGAGATAATGGGATCCAAAATTAGTACAGGTTGTAAAAGCTTATCTGGCACCAGTGTGGCGAGTCCTGTGGTTGCTGGTATAGTATGCCTTCTTGTTAGCGTAATTCCTGAAAACAAGCGGAAGGACATTCTGAATCCAGCTAGTGTCAAACAAGCACTGGTTGAGGGGGCTGCAAAGCTTCCTGGTCCCAACATATACGAGCAGGGTGCTGGCAGGGTTAATTTGTGAGTTCTATCTTAATGCTTGTAGTTTGAATACCAAATCAATCCACATTGATGTTCTTCTCAACATTTAACTTGAATGACAGGTTGGAGTCCTTTGAAATTTTGATGAGCTATGAACCTCGAGCAAGCATTTTCCCAAGCGTTCTTGATTACACTGACTGCCCCTACTCTTGGCCATTTTGCCGTCAAGCACTTTATGCAGGTGCCATGCCAGTCATATTTAATGCCACTATTCTAAATGGAATGGCTGTAATTGGTTATGTCGAAAGCCCACCTACATGGCATCCTTCTGGTGAGGATGGCAACCTTCTCAGTGTCCATTTTACTTATTCAGATGTCATTTGGCCCTGGACTGGTTATCTTGCGCTGCATATGCAAATCAAAGAAGAGGGGGCTCAGTTTTCAGGGATAATTGAAGGTAATGTAACTGTCAAGGTCTACAGCCCACCAGCTCCAGGTGAGAATAGCCGTCGAAGTAGTACCTGTGTCCTTCAATTGAAATTGAAAGTGGTTCCTACTCCCCCAAGGTCTGGGCGAATATTGTGGGATCAATTTCACAGTATCAAGTATCCGCCTGGTTATATTCCAAGGGACTCCTTAGATGTCCGGAATGACATTCTTGACTGGCATGGGGATCATCTGCACACAAATTTCCACATAATGTTTGACACGCTAAGAGATGCCGGATACTATATTGAGACACTTGGCTCTCCTCTTACATGCTTTGATGCTCGCCAGTATGGAACACTTCTTCTGGTGGATCTTGAGGATGAGTACTTCCCTGAAGAGATCAAGAAATTGAGAGATGATGTCATTAATTCAGGTCTAAGTGTAGTTGTATTTGCTGACTGGTACAACGTGGACGCAATGGTAAAGATGAGGTTTTTTGATGACAATACACGTAGCTGGTGGACCCCGGTTACCGGAGGTTCTAATGTCCCTGCCTTAAATGATCTTTTGGCTTCCTTCGGGATTGCATTTGGGAATAAAATTCTGAATGGCGATTTTGTCCTCAATGGTGAACAGAGTCGCTATGCATCTGGGACTGATATTCTGAAGTTCCCAAGAGGTGGATACTTGCACAGCTTCCCCTTCATGGATAGCTCAGAGAGCGGGGCCACTCAGAATATCCTTTTATCGGGCATGACCAAGGTGAGTTGAAGGCTGTTCATAATTTAGTTTTGTTAGCACCTACTGCTCCTCTTTAAGTTCATAAACACAAATCTTCACTAAAAGAAGAGTGCTGACCTCTTTTTGCTTATTCCAGAACACTGAGCATCTCCGTGAGGCTTTAGTAGTTGCAAGAAATTGGAGATAAGGTGGTCTAATCTAGTGCAGTCTGCTATCTCTCTAATGAAACATGGGAAATAGTATACTCTGTAGGAAGATAGTGGTCTACTAGTACTTCTTTTGATAATAAACATCCTCAACTAAAATATGACATATCATGTAGTTGCCTTTTTTCTTTGTCTATATTTATCTTTATAAAGATCCTCTGCTTAAAAATGAAGATGGAGTTTCTAGGAATGTGAGGGAGGACGGCATAAGGAATGTTCTCACTTGTCAATATCTTTCTTGGACAGTGTTTTGGTATCACATTCTTTAAATTGCACAAAGTAATACTGGAAAAGAAATCTCACTCCAGTGAGAACCCTTATGCTAATAACGTTGCACCTTTTTCAATGTTCTTTAGCTGGTTGGTGGTTGACTTGCCTATCTGACTTAAAATTTATTTTGATGAAAGCAGACAGATACTCCTATTCTTGGTCTTTTGGAGGTTGGTGGTGGTCGAATTGCAGTATACGGGGACTCCAACTGCTTGGACAGCAGCCATATGGTTACCAATTGTTATGGGCTCTTGAAGAAAATGTTAGATTTTACAAGCAGGAACATAAAAGATCCTATGCTTTTTTCAGATTCAGTTAGACAGGAGAAACCATTATATGTTGATACAAACCAGCTACCATCCCGTAGAACGGATGTGAATTTCTCTACTTATTCTAGAGTTGTTGGGAAGGAGTTGACATGCAGCCGTGACTCCAGATTTGAAGTATGGGGAACAAAGGGTTACAATTTACAGGTCAGGGGAAGGAACCGTAAGCTACCTGGATATCATGTCATCGACTTGGGTAGAGGTTTAAATTCCACAGTAGACACACATGTGTCCGTAAAATCTAACGCGACTCAGAAGGACGTCGACTCTCCTGGAAACAACTACTGGAGCTTCTTTTACAGAGATGATGTAAGTAACCTTTGGTTTCATTTCTTTCTGAAACTTGATTCATTCGCATTTGTCCATGCAAAGTATTTCAATATTTTTTTGATTTTTTTCTTTATACAAGTCTTCGTCAAGTACTTTTTCAAAAAATATTCGTAGTATTTCTTGAGTTCACTCTTTTTTCCTCGAACGTCTCATTTTACTTGGTTGCAGATTGACATGCCTGTGCTTGTAGCTACTCACTGGTTAGTGCCTGCAATTATTGCCATCACAGGTTAGTTTGTGTACATTGTGTATACCGACTGTGAGATGAATCGCGAAAGTTTGTCTTGTTATCTCATCGTTCTTACAAACTAATCGTTATTACTGTTAGGTCTGTTGATCTTATTTTGGCGCATGCAAAAACGTCGTAGGAGAAGGAGAGGTTCTGGTTCGGGTCGATTTACTAATTTGTAGCCCTATTCTTGACTTGGTTTGTGTTCTTAGTTTTACTATACTCATTTAGGTTTTTTTTGGATGAAAAATGCACCTAGATAAAGGTGAGTTTTGTATTACTAGTGTAGTTAACTTTTTACAGTTTTTTTTTCCTGATTAGATTGATTCTTCTAGATGGAGAAAAAATCACAGAATTTTCAGCCATTTCTCTAAAGAGAAAAGATATACTGAACTCCACTTTTCTTGGTGGGGGAGTTATGCCTTTGATTTTTTCTATATTGCTCGGACTCTTCATAAATATTTAGCGGATGTGGGTTGGATTTGCTAAAAGTAGGGTGGTATTTTTAGAGAATTCCGACACAGGTGCGGCATCGGAAGTGAAGAGTCGGTGCAACTTAGATTATATGTAATTACAACAATCTCATTTTCTTCGATTTTATTACTATTATTTATTATTTTCTTTGTTTCAGTTATTGTATTATGTGTTGTTGGTATTGGTATCCTCTTCATTATGGTCAACAATATTGCTTTCTTATTGTTGTTTACCTATTTTATTAGTCTCTCTATCTTTAACTGGTAAAGTAGTTGTCGTGTGATCAGGAGGTCACGAGGTTCAAGCCTTAAAAATAGTCTCTGGCAGATGCAAGGACCCTTGTGGTCAGGCTCTTCTTCGGACTTTGCACATAGCGGGAGTTTTAGTGCACCAAAGTTGAAAAAAAAGTCTTTTATCTTTATGAAGTAACACACGAAAAATGCTTAAAAATCTTGAATTTCTACCTCATGGCAGTGAACGCTAAATAAAAATTGTCATTAATATAATGTATTGGTCATCAAGACTGTGAGGCCAGACTGATCAAGTTTGGGGACCATCATAATCGGTTGACAACTTTTTCAATAGTAACACACACGAAAATACTTAAAATCTTGAATTCCCATTTTGTGCTATCAAAATGCTTTAAAAAAAAGAGATGTTATTAATGATAATGTAATGATATTGGTCCATGTTCATTTGAATTAAACAATTAATTTGGATTGCCCAATTAAATAAGTCTATTTAATTAAATTCTAAGTTGAAAGTTCATTTGTTTTAAGGCCTAAACTCATGTCACATTTTAAGTGACATGACATCACATTCAAATTCAAGATCAACAAGAAGATGCCACATGTTCAAGATAATATTAATCATATTTGACAACCAATCAAAAACGATCTTATCACTTAGTTTTAGTCTGTGATAAACTCGATGATTTTCACTATAATCAATTAGAATATACGAGTGTGTCCGTAATGAGCCAGCCAAGAGTCCCAGGAGGACTGGCGGGGCCTGAGGACTCCTGGAAGGATTTTAAGGGCCAAGAAACAAGAAAGAGGCGATTTGGGCAGTTTTTCGTGGGCGTTAGTCCACGAAATCTGGTACTGCTAGGGGATCCAGCGTAAATTTCCCTAAAAATCATACGAGTGGGCCTGTAATGAGCCCACCAAGAGTCCCAAGTTGTTCGGCGGAGCCAGAGGACGCGTGATATAATTTTATGGGCCAAGGAACAAGAAACAAGCGATTTGAGCAGTTTTTCATGGGTGTTAGCCGATGGAATTTGGCGCGGCCTGGGGCTCCAGTGCAACTTTCCCGAAAAACCATATAGTGGGTCCGTAATGAGCCCGCCATGAGTCCTAGGTGGCCCAGCGGAGCGGGAGGACGCTTGGTAGGATTTTATGTGCCAAGGAACAGGAAACAAACGATTTAGATAGTTTTTCGTGGGTGTTAGCCCATAGAATCTGGTGCTGTCCGGGGCTCCGGGGCAACTTTCCCAAAAAAACATTCGAGTAGGTTCGTAACGAGCCCACCAAGAGTCCCAGGTGGATCGGTGGAGTCGAAGGATGCCTGCTAGGATTTTATGGGACAAGGAACAGGAAACATGCGATTTGGGTAGTTTTTCGTGGGTGTTAGCCCACAAAATCTAGCGCTGCAGGAGGCCCCGACGCAACTTTTTCGAGAAATCATATGAGTGGGTCCGTAACGAGCCTGCCAAGAGTCCCAGGTGGCTCATCGGTGCCGGAGGATGCCTGGTGAGATTTATGGGCCAAGGAATAGGAAATAGAAGATTTGGATTTTTTGTGGGTGTTAACCCATGGAATCTGGCACTGCAAGGGGCTCCGGTGCAACTTTCCTGAAAAATCATACGAGTGGATTCGTCACGAACCTATCAAGAGTCCCAGTTGCCCTGACGGTGCTAGAGGACGCCTGGTAGGATTAATGGGCCAAGGAACAGGAAACTGGCGATTTAGGTAATTTTTCGTGGGTATTAGCCCAAGAAATCTTGCATTGATGGGGGCTCCGACGCAACTTCATCCAAAAATTGTATGAGTGGGTCTATAATGAGTTTGTCGAGATTCTGAGGCGGCCGGATGGCATCTGAGGACGTCTGGTAGGATTTTATGGGCTAAGGAATAAAAAACAAATGATTTGGATGGTTTTTCGTGGGTATTAGCCCATGGAATCTGGCTATGTTAGGGGCTCCGATGCAACTTTTATGAAAAGTCATATGAGTGGTTCCGTAACGAGCCCACAAAGTTTCCCAGGTAGCCCGGCGGCCCTGAAAGACGCCTGGTAGGATTTTATGGACCAAAGAAGAGGAAACAGACAGCTTAGGCAATTTATTGTGAGTGTTAGCCCATGGAATTTGGCGCTTCCTGGGGCTTCGACACAACTTTCTCGAAAAATCATACGATTGGGTACGTCATGATCCCGCCAAGAGTTCCAGGTAACTCGGCGGCGCTGGAGGACGCTTGGTAGGATTTCATCGCCAATGAACAAGAAAAAAGTGATTTGGGTAGTTTTTCGTGGGTGTTAGCCCACAAAATCTAGTATTGCTAAGGGATCCATTACAATTTTCTCGAAAAATCATACGAGTAGGTCCATAACGAGCCCGTCAAGAGACCCTGGGGCCCAGCAGCGCCAAAGGATGTCTGGTAGGATTTTATGTGCAAATGAACAGGAAACAGAAGATTTAAACAATTTTTTGTAGGTATTAGCCGATGGAATCTGGCACTACCGCGGGCTCCGCTGCAACTTTTCCAAAAAATAATACGAGTGGATCCGTAACGAGCCCACCAAGAGTCCCAGATGGCCCGACGGTGTCAGAGGATTCCTGGAAGGATTTTAAGGACCAAGAAATAGGAAATAGGTGATTCAGTAGTTTTTCGTAGGTGTTATCCCACAGAATCTGGTGCTGCTAGGGGCTCAGACGTAAATTTCCCTAAAAATCATACGAGTGGGTCCATAACGAGCCCGCTAAGAGTATCCAGATTGTTAGGCCGAGGTAAAGGACGCTTGATACCATTTTATGGGCCAAGGAACAGGAAACAAGCGATTTGAACAGTTTTTTGTGGGTGTTAGCCCACTGAATCTGGCGCTGCTTGGGGCTCTGACACAACTTTTCTGAAAAATAGATAATGGGTCCGTAACGAGTCCGTTAAGAGTCCCAAATGGCCCGGCGGAGCGGGAGGACGCCTGATAGGATTTTATAGGCCAAGGAACAGGAAACAAGCAATTTAGGCAGTTTTTCGTAGGTGTTAGCCCATAGAATCTGGGGCTGTTGGGGGCTCCAGTGCAACTTTTCCGTAAAAACATACGAATAGGTTCATAATGAGCTTGCCAAGAGTCCCAGGTGGGCGGGCGGAGCATGAGGACTCCTGCTAGGATTTTATAGGCCAAGGAACATGAAACAAACGATTTGGGAAGTTTTTTGTAGATTAACACCCACAAAATCTAGCGCTGCCGAGGGCTCTAGCAGAAATTTCCTGAAAAATCAAATGAGTGGGTCAATAACGAGTGTGCCAAGAGTCCCAGGTGTCTCGACGGCACCAAAGGACGCCTTGTAGGATTTTATGGGACAAGGAACAGGAAACAGACGATTGGACAGTTTTTTATGTGTGTTAGCCCACAAAATCTGGTGCTGCTCGGGGCTCCAACGCAACTTTTTTGAAAATCATAGGAATGGGACCGTAACGAGCCTGCCCAGAGTCTTGGGTGGAACAGTGGTGCCGAAGGAGGCCTGGTAGGAATTTATG
>JAPFFP010000113.1:1280686-1293392 GCA_026153255.1 Solanum medicagineum | reverse complement strand
GCAACTTTTTTGAAAATCATAGGAATGGGTCCGTAACGAGCCTGCCAAGAGTCTTGGGTGGACCAGTGGTGCCGAAGGAGGCCTGGTAGGATTTTATGGGTCAAGGAACAGGAAATAAGAGATTTGGGCAGTTTTTCGTGGGTGTTAGCCCATAGAATCTAGCGCTGCCCGGGGATCCGGTAAAACTTTCCCAAAAAATCATACGATGGATCCTTAAAGAGCACACCAAGAGTTCTAGGTGGCTCGACAACGTCGGAGTACGCCTGGTAGGATTTTATAGGCCAGGGAATTGGAAATAGACAATTTGGGCAGTTTTTCGTGGATGTTAGCCCAAAGAAATCTGGCGCTGTTAGCTGCTCCGCGCAACTTCCTAGAAAAATCATACGAGTGGGTCCATAATGAGGCCGTCAAGAGTCCTAAGTGACCCGATGGTGTCGGAGGATGCCTGGTAGGATTTTATGGGCCTAGAAAATAGATGATTTGGGATATATTTCATGGGTGTTAGCCCACGAAATTTGTCGTTGCTAGGGGCTCCGACGTAACTTTTCTGAAAAATCATACGAGTGGGTCCGTAATGAGCCCAACAAGTGTTCCAAGTGGCCCGCCGGTGCCGGAAGATGCCTGGTAGAATTTTATGGGCCAAGGAACTAGAAACAAGCGATTAGGGTAGTTCTTCATGGGTGTTAGCCTATGAAATCTGGCATTGCCTAGGGCACCAACTTAACTTTCTCGAAAAACCATATAATTGGGTTCGTCACGAGTTCACCAAGATCCCAAGTGGCCAGACGGCACTGGAGGACGCCTGGTAGGATTTCATGCACAAAGAAACAAATGATAGGGCAATTTTTTGTGGGTGTTAGACAATAGAATCTGGCGCTGCCGAGGGCTCTGGGCAACTTTCTCGAAAAATCACACGAGTGGGTCCGTAATGAGCCTACCAAGAGTCCTAGGTTACCTGGCGACGTCGGAGGACGCCTGGTAGAATTTTATGGGCCAAAAAATAGGAAACAAGCAATTTGGACAATTTTTCGTGGGTGTTAGCCCACAGAATTTGACGCTACTGGGGGCACCAGTGGAACTTTCTTGAAAAATCATCGGGTGAGTCTGTAACGTGCCAGCCAAGAGTCCTACGTGGCTCGGCGGTACCGGAGGGTGCCTAATAGGATTTTATGGGTCAAAGAACAGGAAACAGATGATTTGAATACTTTTTCGTGGGTGTTAGCCCCCGGAATCTGGCATTGCTGGAGGCTTTGGCAGAAAATTCCTAAAAGAATCATATGAGTGAGTTCGTAACAAGCCCACCAAGAGTCTTAAGTTGCCTAGTGTTGTTCGAGGACACTTGGTAGGATTTTATAGGCCAAGGAACAGGAAACAGACGATTTGGGCAATTTTTCGTGGGTGTTAGCCCATGAAATCTGGCGCTGCCGGAGTCTCCGATGCAACTTTCCTGAAAAATGTATGAGTGGGTCCGTAGTGAGCCCGCCAAGAGTCTCAGGTGGCCCGACAATGTCAAAGGATGCATGGTAAGATTTTATGGGCCAAGGAATAGGAAACAGACGATTTTGGTAGTTTTTCTATAGGTGTTAGCCCACGAAATTTGGCGCTGCAGGGGCTCCGATGCAACTTTTCAAAACAATCTATGAGTGGGTTCGTCACAAGCTCGCCAAGACTCCCAAGTGGACCGGCGGCACCGGAGGACGTCAGGTAGGATTTTATGGGACAAGGAATAGAAAACATACACTTTGAGAAGTTTTTCGTGGATATTAGCTTACAAAATCTAGCGTTACCGGGAGCTCCGACTCAAGTTTCTTGATAAATCATACGCGTGGGTCCTTAACAAGCTCTCCAAGAGTCCTAGATTGCCCAGCGACACCGAGGACAATTGGTAGGATTTTATGGGTCAATGAATAAAATAGGCTATTTGGGCAGTTTTTCGTGTGTGTTAGCCTACAAAATCTAGCGCTGCCGCGGGCTCAGGTGTAAATTTCTTGAAAAATCATACGAGTGGGTCAAAAAATCATATGAATGAGTCCTTCACGAGCACGCTAAGAGTCCCAGGTGGCCTGACGGTGCCGGAGGACGCCTGGTAGGATTTATGGGCCAAAGAACAGGAAACAGACGATTTGGACAATTTATCATGGGTGTTAGCCCACAAAATCTGGCGCTACTGGGGGCCCCGATGCAACTTCTAGATAAATCATACGAGTGTGTCTGTAACTAGTCCGCTTAAAGTCCCAAGTGGATCGGCGGAGCCGGAGGATGTCAGGTAGGATTTTGTGGGTCAAGGAACAAGAAACACGTGATTTGATAAGTTTTTCATAGGTGTTAGCCCTCAGAATCTGGCGTTGTCGGAGGCTCTAGTACAACTTTCCTTGAAAATCATACGAGTGAGTCCATAACGAGCCCGTCAAGAGTCCCAGGTTGCCCGGCAGTGCCGAAGGACGCCTGGTAGAATTTTATGGGCCAAGGAACAGGAAACATGTGATTTGGGTAGATTTTCGTGGGTGTTAGCCCATAGAATCTGGCGCTGCCGTGGGCTTTAGTGCAACTTTTCTGAGAAATCATAAGAGCGGGTCCGTAACGGGCCCGTAAGAGTCCTAGGTGGCTCGGCAGCCCCGAAGGACTCTTGGTAGGATTTTATGGACCAAGGAAGAAGAAACAGATGATTCGGGTAGTTTTTCGTGGGTGTTAGCCCACGGAATCTAGCGCTGATTGGGGCTTTGATGTAACTTTCTCGAAAAATCATATGATTGGGTCTGTCACGAGACCGACAAGAGTTTCAGGTGACTCGACGGTGTCAGAGGACTCCTGGTAGGTTTTATGGGTTAAGGAACAGAAAACTGGTGATTTGAAAAAATTTTCGTGGGTGTTGGCCCATGGCATCTGGCGCTGCCGGGAGCTCCTACGCAAATTTCTCAAAAAATAGTACGGTGGGTCCATAATGAGCCTGCCAAAAGCCCCAGTTGGAGGACGCCTGGTAGGATTTTAGGGGTCAAGATACCAGAAACAGACGATTTGGAAAGCTTTTCATTGGTGTTAGCTCATAGAATCTGGTGCTGCCGGGGGGCTCCAGTACAACTCTTCCGAAAATTCATATGAGTGGGTCCGTAACGAGCCTACAAAGTTGCTCAGGTGGCCCGGCGACCTCGAAGGTACCTAATAGGATTGTATGGACTAAGAAAGATGAAACAGACGATTTAGGCTATTTTTCGTGGGTGTTAGCCCATGGAATTTGGCACAGCCTGGGCTACATCGCGACGTTCTCGAAAAATCATTCGATTGGATCCATCACGATCCCGTCAAGAGTTCTAGGTGGCTCGGCGGCGCTGGGGGACACTAGTAGGATTTTATGGGCCAAGGAACAAGAAACAAGCGATTTGGGCAGTTTTTCGTGGGTGTTAGCTCATGAATTTGGTGCTGCCGAGGGCTCCATCATAATTTTACTGAAAAATCATATGAGTGGGTCCGTAACGAGCCCACCAAGAGTCCTAGGTGGCTTGGCGGCGTTGGAGGATGCATTATAGGATTTTATGGGGAAAGGAACAGGAAACAAGCAATTTGGACAGTTTTTTGTGGGTGTTAGCCCACGGAACCTGGCACTACCGGGGGGCTCTTATGCAACTTTCCAAAAATATCATACGATTAGGTTTGCAACAATCCCTCCAAGATTCCTAGGTAGCCCGGCGGTGCTAGAGGATGCTTAGTAGGATTTTATGGGCCCAAGAATAAGAAACAAATTATTTAGGCTATCGTGTGTGTTAGCCTATGTAATCTAGCGTTGCCAGCAGCTCCGGCGCAACTTTTCTGAAAAATTACATGAGTTGGTCAACAACAAGCCCTCCAAGAGTCCCAGGTGGTCCGCTGCGACAGAGGATGCCTAGTAGGATTTTATGGGCCAAAGAACTAGAAAATGGCGATTTGGGCAGTTTTTTGTGGGTGTTAGCCCACAGAATTTGGCGCTGCTGGGGGATCTGGTGTAACTTTCCAGAAAATTCATACAGTGGGTTTGTCACGAGACCGCCAAGTGTTCAGATGGACCGACGACATAAGAGGACGCCATGTTGGATTTTATGGGCTAAGAAACAGGAAATATGTGATTTTGACATTTTTCATGGGTATTATCCCACGGAATATAGCGTTGCCGGGGGCTTTGACTTCACTTTCTCAAAAAATCATACGAGTAGATCCGTAACGAGCCCGGTAAGAGTCCCAGGTGGCCAGGCGGCATCGGAGGATGCCTAGTGGGATTTTATAGGCTAAGGAATAGGAAACAAACGATTTGGGTTGTTTTTCGTGGGTGTTAACCTATGGAATCTAGTGCTACCGGGGTCTCAAGCGCAACTTCAAGAAAAATCATACAGGTGGGTCCGTAACAGGTCCGCCAAGAGTCCCAGGTGGGCCGACAGCGCCTGAGGACGCCTGGTAGGATTTTATGTGCCGAGTAACAGTAAACAAACAATTAGTTCGAGCAGTTTTTCGTGGGATTTAGCCCACGGAATCTGACGTTATCGAGGGCTCGATGCAACTTTCTCCGAAAATCATACGAATGGCTCCGTAATAAGCCTGCTAAGAGTCCTAAGTGGCTAAGCGGCGCCAGAGGATACATTTTAGGATTTTATGGGCCAATGAACAGGAGACAGGCGATTTGGGTAGTTTTTCATGGGTGTTAGCTCACAGATTTCGTTGTCCGGGGCTCCGGCACAACTTTCTTAAAAATCATATGAGTGGGTATGTGATGAGCCTGCCAAAAGTCCCAAGTAGTCCGGCGACGCTGGAGTACGCTTGGTAGGATTCTATGGCCCAAGGAACAGGAAACAGACGCTTCGAGCAGTTTTACATGGGTGTTAGCCCATGGAATCTGCCGGGGGCTCCGGTGCAACTCTTTCAAAAAATCATACGAGTGGTTCCGTAACGAGCCCACCAAGTTTCCCAAGTGGCCCGGCGGCCCCAGAGGACGCTTGTAGAATTTTATGGGCCAAGGAAGAGAAAATAGGCGATATAGGTAGTTTTTCATGGGTGTTAGCACACGGAATCTAGCGCTGCTTAGTGCTCAGACGCAACTTTCTTGAAAAATCATACGATTGGGTCCATAACAAACCCGCCAAGAGCCCAAAGTGGCCCGGCGCTAGAGGACGCCTCGTAGGATTTTATGGGCCAATGAATAGGGAACATCTGATTTGGGCTACTTTTCGTAGGTGTTAGCTCATGAAATCTAGCGCTGCCGGGGGCTCTGATGAAACTTTTCCGAAAAATTAATGAGTGCGCCCACAACGACCTTGCCAGGAGCACCAGGTAGCCTGGCGGCGAGAGGATATCTGGTAGGATCTTATGGGCCAAGGAATAGAAAACAAAAGATTTGGGCAGTTTTTCATGGGTGTTAGCCCACGAAATCTGGCGCTGCCGGGGGCTCCGGTGTAACTTTCTCGAAAAATCATACGAGTGGGTCCGTAATGAGCCCACCAAGAGCCTCATGAGGCCCGGCAGTACTGAAGGATACCTGGTAGGATTTTCTAGGCCAAAGAATAGGAAATAGGCTATTTGGGCTACTTTTCATGGGTGTTAGCCCACGGAATCTGGCGCTACCTGGGGCTCCGGTGCAACTTCCCCTAAAAGTCATACGAGTGGGTCTGTAACGAGCCCGTCAAGAGCCCTAGGTGGCCCGGCGCACCGGAGGATGCCTGGTAGGATTTAATGGGTCAAGGAACAAGAATAGGGCGATTTTGACAATTTCTCGCGCTGCAAGGGCTCTGTCGCAACTTTATCAAAAACTCATACGAGTGGGTTCATAACGAGCCTTCCAAGAGTCCAAGGTCCCGGCGGTGCCGAAGGACAACTGGTAGGATTTTATGGTCCAAGGAACAAGAAACACGCGATTTGGATAGTTTTTCATGGGTGTTAGCCCACGAAATCTCGCGCTTTCGAGAGGTCCGGTGCAACTTTCCTAAAAAATCATATGAGTGGGTCCGTAACGAGCCCGCTATGAGTCCCAGGTGGCCCGGCGGCGCCAGAGGTCGCCAAGTTTGATTTTAT
Source organism: Solanum medicagineum (assembly GCA_026153255.1). Classification (NCBI taxonomy): domain Eukaryota; kingdom Viridiplantae; phylum Streptophyta; class Magnoliopsida; order Solanales; family Solanaceae; genus Solanum; species Solanum medicagineum. Next base: position 1,287,362 of record JAPFFP010000113.1, on the reverse strand, counting down.
AGGCCAAGGAACTGGAAACAAGTGATTTTACAGTTTTTCGTGGGTGTTAGCCCACGAAATCTGGCTCTGCCGGGGGCTCTGACACAACTTTCCCAAAAAATCATACGACTCGGTCCTTGACATGCCCGCCAAGAGTCCAGGTTGTCCGGCAGTGCCGGAGGACGCCTGGTAGGATATTATGTGTGAAGGTATAGGAAGCTGGCAATTTGGGTAGTTTTTCGTGTGTGTTAGCCCACTAAATCTGCTGCTGGCGGGGGTTCTGACGCAACTTCTCCAAAAAATCATACGTATATATCCATAACGAGCCCGCCAAGATTCTCAGGTGGCCCGGCGTCATCGGAAGACGCCAGGTAGAATGTTATGGACTAAGGAACTGGAAACAGATGATTTTATGATTTGATGTATGCTTGAACATCCAACTTTCTACAAAGTTACATAATTTTTTGCCTGCCGCTGAAGCAAGTACCAATGACTACATAATTCTTCTAAAGAGCGATCAATAGAGTCTTGGAGATCAACTTAGTGTTACTCCACTTTCTTGGCCACTATATAGATCACAAAATGCTCATATCATCCAACATTTGAAAAACACGCTACTTACAACCTCTGAATCACAAAAGAATCTTACAAAAGAAGACTTAAAGAGAACAACATACTTGTACTCGACAAAATTAACCAATAAAATTACTTTTTCATTCTTTTATTTATTTTAATTGCAATTAACTTGCATTTCTTCAAAAACTGGTTGCCAACATCATTGTAATGACCCTGTACTTGCCACAAAAGACAACTCAAAACTTCTAATCCGTGATCTCAACCTAACTTTTTAAAGCTAATAGACCTCAACCTAACTTGTGGTCACATCAGCATTTACCATACTGGGAAAAAAAAAGAAAAGAACATTCCAGAAGCCACTAAGCTATACAAACCGCGCTTCATCAAGCACATTTCACATTCATTTTTCTTGAACATACCCGTGGAATTCCAGAAGTGGAGTCCGAGCAACCTTGCCAAGATAGAGGGGCATATTCATTTTTCTTGAATATAGCCTTACATACCCAGGAGTTTGAAAGGCCCCTTTGTTTTCATTGAGGGGGAAAAAGGAGAACAAGAAAAAGGCAATATCTAAACTCATCCTGCAATTGAAATACTTAGGTAATGGTTTTCATTATTACTACAAACAATTAGGTCTATAATATTCTTGAACATCTCCTAAATTTACAAACTTCAAATATGACATGGCCCTCACTGGAGAGCACTAGAATAAATCAACCATGATACACATAGGTTACAGCAGAGGGTCTATATATAGAATATATGTTTTTGAGTCCATCTTGTCAAACAGAAGGACGAAGAGCGGAATTTTAATCTGTCCCTTGCATCGGGACCATCATATGCTGACCCTGCAAAACGCAGTTTCACGATGAGAAGTAAATATCAGAATGATATGAAGGATTAAGGTGGGATCTGAACAATCAATCCACCAAACTAACGTTGCTACAGCATAGCTGTGAAACATTAAGCAGGCGCAAAACTTAGGGATTACCCCCATCCTCCACCTTCCTTTTCACCTAATGTTGAATTCTACAAGGACAGAGTGGACTCTTTTTCATGCACACAGGCTTCTATAGTCGTGCTAACATGGAGGACAACTTACAAGCTGAGACGACAAACCTCAATAACACACGAGCAATTAGGTAGGAATTTACTCATTAAGCAACAGGCATAGTGGTCAAAAAAGAAGTGGTAGGACCCTGAGAGAATATGTCAAGCTTGACTATCCTTAATTTCGGCTTAATGTACTAATTCATCTATCGGTGTTAACAGGCAATCATACTACAAGAAGCATGTTAATGAGCCATTTCCACTTCCCTACTAGCAAACCATAGAAGACCTCGAAACTCACCTCTCCAGACCAACAAATTAATAAAAAGAAAAAAAAAACAAGGGCAGAAGTAGGGCAAATCCATGCCAAATGGCAAGACTGGAAAACATTACAATTCCAGCACACAGACATGCGAAGTGAGAATTACTCCATTCCGTTTTATATTATGACACCATGATGGAATGTGGCGAGAGCAGAGTGTCAAGCTTTAGGACAAGAGTGCACATGACATCTTTACTTTATAGTTTGTTCATAGAAGAATCACACTTTTCTATAGTTGGAAACTCTCTAGCATTTAAATATTTCACTTTACTCTTTATGAAATGAATTCATTTATAGTCATAAGAAAGTCATGACATGTTTACGAACACGAGTCTCAAGGGTACTTTTGATATGTGTCCAAAGATCTTTTCTTTTTAAAAATTTGCGCCCAGTCAAACATCTCCATATAAGACAAAACAGAGTAACCAGCAACTTTTCCCTCCCAGGGCAAATAACCATTATCTATGGAATGGATCAGGTAGTTAATATCCTATAATTTGTTTTCAAACTCAAGCAACAAGCAAACAATGTTTTCAAGTTCTCAATTATCTGGTAATTACCGATACCCAAGTGTTGCACAATGTGTTCAAGTCACGACATATATTTAGGTAGAAGCTATTTAATGATACTGTGCCCCACTTAAGTCCACAAGGGACTTGACACTTTAATCAAAGTTGCACATGTCCATCCCTCCCATACCAAACTATAGAGCACAGTCTGACTTCACATAAAAATGTAGTCCTTTGAGCAATATGATGATTAGCATAAAGCAGGAAGAAATAATGGGCTCAGCTCCAAAATTACTTGCACTGGTTTTAATTGGAAGAAGCATATACGCAAGAGTGAAAAGGCTATTCATACAACCCATATTTTACCTCATACAGATTTGCCTCATTTACTTTTTCTTTTTGGTTCTAATACATTTATGGTAATATTGTTAATATTTAGCAAATTTCTAGGCATCTTTTGAAGTACTGAAATCACATAAAGGCCCAAGTCTTGAATGAACACATACACGAACCTTGCTTACTATCCAATATCCATTATATAATTTATCCATCATTGGATGATTATAATATTCAAACCACAGCTTAATCAGATTTAAACTACGAAATAACATTCTCCACTTTGCCATCTTTTTGTCATAAGTAGGAATTAGTAATAGCATGTGTCACTAATACTTCTCTGCAATAGTTACTAAAGGGTCAATTGAAGAACTTGATACATTGAAAATTTTTCTGCAATAGTTACTAAAGGGTCAAATTGAAGAACTTGACAAATTGAAGAACTTTTAAGACGCTGTTCTTATTTTCAACTTTACATGATTTTTTCCTAACCATGGTCGCAGGACTGAATAATCTACCAAATACGTCTACCTCCAACCAGCACAGACACCGGTCAACTTTGCCTAGAAAGGCTTAAACCAACGAAGAGAGATCACCTCATGTTTCTTGTACCCAATGGGATTTTGAATCATGGTTAATCCACCACTTTTGTGGTTAAGACTGGAAAAAGTATTTCCCCATATAACAGGTGAAGATTACGACTTCTATGCATTTTGAAGGATGACATGCAGCGATTGAACTTCATGAATTCATGGAAAACAGTACCTGAGAGTTGCCATAATTCATTCCTTGTGAGAATGAACCTTGATGTGCAAGCTGTAACAACATGATGGAGTAGCAAATTAGTGGATGTTGTGCTTAAAAAATTCTCTTAAGCAATTTGTGATGCCAGACAAGACAAAAGAGAGAGAGAAAAAAGAAGCTGAAAACATGAAAAGAGTACCTGTGAATTAGGACCAGGTTGCATCCCATCTCTTTTAGCAGCGCCATCAGCAGCCTTTGCCGTTCCCTTTGTGTCACCCTACCATATAAATCAGTTGCTCCCACAGCAAAAGGAAAGGAAAGAAAAGAAATGAAAATGACAATGAAGACATTATATTAGATATTTCCTTACCTCCATCTGCAACAATCCATTCATCCAACAGGTAACCCCCAATCACAAAAAGGACAATCATCAATTAATGCTCCATTGCAAAGGGTCACAGGGGAAAGCTGAATCAGAAACACAGTGATCATTACCTCTCTATACCTAGCAAGATACACCTTGAGTGGTTCAATATAATCTTCAAACCCAAGAGTTGCCATTGCCCATAGCAAATCGTCACCATTAATAGTTTTTCTTTTCTCTCTCTGGCACTTGTCACTTGCCCTACAATTCCATCAGGAAACAAGCAACACTGTCAAGGATATCAACAACATCAAAAATATAAATTTTTCCAAAAAAAACAACGGAGAAACAGGAAAAAAACAAGAGTGAACATCACCTACAGCCTATAGCATATCCAGACACCTAAAAACAACATATATTAAACAAAGATGGAGTCTTCGTATAATGGGACAATACTAATCAAAATAGTCGCTTCATCTCAATTTTATTTATTTTATTTTCCTTTTTAATCCGTTCCAATAAGAATGTCTCATTCCTTTTCTGACACCTCGTTTATTTTAACTTTCCACTTGACATGTTAAAACCACAAGATTAAACAACATTTTGGTACATTTCACATATCTTTCGTTTAAAACCACAAGATCCAAAACTCTTTTTTATTTTCTTAGACTCACTGTCAAATCAAAACAAGACAATCAAATTAAAATTGAGAAAGTAGTTCAACAACAGAAAGCATGTTCAATAACGTTTAAAAGATAAACTTTCAAAGATAACATCAATCAATAATCATCACGAAGGGGAAATGGATCATAATTAATCAATCAAACACGCAATCTCAAAAAAAAGATTAGATTTTTAACACAACACTACAGCATTTATGAATCAAAATTCAACCACATGAGCTATACAAATCATAAAACCCATTCCAATACTCATATAACTCATCATTTCACATCCATCTTAACATCCTTTAAAAACACCAGTTAAAAGACATTAAGAACATACTCGCTAGTGATGAAGCTAATGAACTCAGAAACACATTCCTGAACAGTCTCCTTAGCATCCTTGGCAATTTTTCCATTAGCAGGAAGCCCCTTCTTCATGATCCTACTAATATTAGCTATTGGTAAAAACCTGTCCTGTTCACGTACATTAGACCTAGGACTCTGGTCTCCACCACTCTCATGACTACCATTGCCATTCGGACTCGCTGGCGACCTAGATGGACCTTGACCATCCGCCATACCTTAAAACAAACAAAAACCTATTAAAAAGCACAGTAAGATGAATAACAAACACATATTAAAAAACACAGTAAGCTGAAAATAACAAAAAACCCATAAAAACACAGTAAGATGAACAACAAAAACCCATTAAACAACACACTAAGGTGAATAACAAGCAGCAGATAGAACCCATTAAAACACATAATAAGCTGAATAACAAAAACCCATTAAAAAACTCAATAAGATGAATCACAAAAACCCATTAAACAACAAACTAAGATGAATAACAAGAACCCCATTCGATGAATAACAACAAGCAGAAAAAAAAAACCCATAACATGAGTACCAAAGAAAAAACAAAAACCCATAAAGCATACAGTATGATGAATCACAGGAAGCAGAAAAAGAACCCTAATTTTGATTTCTGCCATTGAAATAGCTAGAGAGAGAAAGTCAATTTGGGATAAAGAGAGAGAAAATGGGACAAAGGGGGGATTTTTTTGAAAAAAAAGATAAACATAAACCTGGGGATTTGTACAAAATGGGCGCGAGGGAGAAGGGAATTGAAGGAAAGATCGGACGTTGGAGAAGAAGGGAGAAAGGGAGACGACTGAGATGAGGCAGAGTTTTGGATTTTGCCCTATCAACACCGTTCGTTTTCTTGAATACTCTGTAAAAAAGTCACAATTTTTATAAAGTATATATAAAAAAGACTCTTTTCCTTTGCTTTACTCCCTTCCACATGTATTTGGAGTCTTCTACATTGGTGTCCTTTTGGTGGTGGGTGGGTGGGTCCCACCTAAGTTATAGCTACCGTTTTCGTCTGTTTCAATTTATATGATTTTTGTTGTAATTCAAATTATACGATGATAGTAACAAGATAGGAGAGGCCTTGTAGAGGGTAAGACGTGAGCAATGGTTTTCAAATAGTTGTTACGTCGTTGCTTCTTGTGTTATTTTATTTAATAAAATAATATTTTGTACTAGGCGTTCAAACACTTTTTTTTTTATTTGGATGGAAGTTATCAGGCATGACTTGATTACTGGATTCATGGAGTTGGAATCTTTGTTGCATGCAAATTTTATATCGAAAAACTCTCGCTTTTTTTAAGGGCTTCTTATTTAGAAGCCTTTCTGTTTATTTATTATAAGTAAGCGTTGATGATTTTAGGAAAGATAATAGGTCGAAAAAGTACTGAAAAAAGATGATTAGACACAATATAACGTAAAGTCATGAGAGGTAATGGAGGACATAATAGATTAAGGTAGGGTGTTTGTTAGGTAATTAAGTGTATCGTATATTCTTTTATACTATTAGATTCTTGTAGTGGTTTATCCTTTGAATTCGGTTATTACTTTGTGGATATTCTTACATTTCGATTATAGTTTATCTTAGTGGCTACTATTTAGGATGATTTATTAGGTTGTCTGTTTTTCCATCAATCTCGGATGGAGCCAAAGATTGACTATTTTTTGGCTTTGGAGTATGATGCAATAAAACAAAATGGCTCTTTAAACTATCTGCGCTTCTTTCATTTGTGAAGTAGCAGTTAGTCAATGCAACTTTCGA
>JAPFFP010000113.1:1266285-1279694 GCA_026153255.1 Solanum medicagineum | reverse complement strand
TGCGTACATCCGACCCCCCCTCACCCCGCAATGAGCGGGAGCCTTTTGAGGCACTGGGGTATGTTGTTGTTGTTGTTATTAGGTTGTCTGTAGTATTTTGTCATAATTTTTCATTTCGTTTTTTTGACATACATTGCTTGGATTAATTTTTCCCTTAAGCTAAGGGTCCATCAGAAAAAATCTCTCTATTTTTAAGATAATGATAAAGTCTATATATATTATGTTCTCTCCATTCCCCATTTTGTAGGCCTACATTAGGATGATGTTTTTGTTGTTGTAAATAATAACATACTATTGAAATCATACAAGTGAATATAATGAGTATAAAATAAAAGAATATGCATCGGTTAGTTCGGTCTAATTTTATATATTATTGGTTTAATTTATCGATTTTGATTTGTGAGCATGCTAAATCAATAACCAAATCAATAAGATATTTATTAATTGATTTTTGATTCCTAATAGTTCAGTTTTCGATTTAACAAATAAGAATATACTTATACAATCATATTTAACAATGTTCAAAAATTAGAAATAATAACAAAAATAAAAGTGCAACACAAATTTTTACGTTGATCATTTATATTTGAGACAAAATTATTCGAATTTCTTCTAAAGACTTATGCAGTAAAATGCGAAAGCAATATTAATATGTATCTTTGTCATAATCAAATTTAAAATTGAAAAGAAAGAAGATAATACCAGTCTGTGATGAGAAGAGATAATGTATCGTAATAGAGAAATGGGTAATTTATATTTCATTTGATGTTTGATATTATTTTTTTAGCTAATTAATTTATATTTACATGAATAAATTCTACTTTTAAGGATATATTTTACAAGTAGCCACTTTTTAGTCCATGTGATTGAAACACAGTAACTATCCCATAATTTCAATTGTAGAATTTAAAACTCCACAATAATAATTATTTTTTAAAAAATATAATCTGAAATGACATCATAAGTAGATACATCACAAGCAATAACAATAACAATAATAATAAATTTAATGTAATTTCACACATAAAGTTTGAAAAAGTGTTGTATATGTAATTTTATCCTTGCCTTCATAAATAACTTTATTATAAGGTAAATAAAACAATAATTTGGGACTATTATTTTTTCGAGGTACCATCTTTTTACTTAAAGATGCATATATAAATAAATTATATGCTATTAAATTTGAAGGGAGATTTTGGGAGAAAATACAACAAGCTTTTACTTTAACATGGAATTGTTGCAATAATTGTAGAATATATAGTTTTTAGGTAATTATAATGTCATTTCTTATCCGAGTACCAATTATTATTAATATATTTATCTTTTCCTTTCATTTTATTAATCTTATTCTCTTATTATTATCATCAAAAATTCTGCAATCTCTAAACGTCAAACCTTCTGAATTCTGCAAAACCTATTGTTGTTTGCTTATACAAAGATCAAAAATTTTCTTTAGCAACGCAAATTATTTCAATATCATTAAATCAAAATAAAAATAAATATTATGAATTTTTCCTTTCAAAAAAAGTTGTGACCTCTCTTCGAAGTTTGAATTTAGGCCCTTAGTCTTATCGAGCCTGCCTTATGAAGATAGAGAAATTATTTTCGAAAGATCCTCAATACCATCATACCTTTTAATAATTAAATTTTAGCAGCAAAAAGATTGTACATTGTTTAGTCTTCTTTCATTGTGGTGCAGAACTAATTCAACTAGCAGAAAGTAAAATATAGTACAACTCTGCAGTCTGCAGTAAAGCAATTATCAGCAGTAGAAATGATAGGACATGGGGCCAATCATTGATCAATAAGACTATTGGCCTAGTGTGTTTGGACTATTCCATTCTACATATTCCCTCACATGACTACTCCTCTTTTTCGGTCCGTCCGGATCAGTTTCTGCACATCTCAATTACTTTATCGAGCGTATGCTTCCTCCCGCTAATACGAGTAACAAGTTGTGCTCCTCAACTACTTCATCGAGAACATGCTACTTCATCAAGCTACATGCCTCAGCTACTTCGTTGAACATGTGCTACCTCTCGCCAACATGAGTACCAGGCTTCTCTCGATTGTACATCTAGTATCTCCTACCGATGTGATTACCAAATTGCACAGCTCAACCACACCATCGAGCACGTGTTACCTCCCACCAACACAAATACCAAATAACTTTGTCTACATCACATGTCCCCTTTAAGCTCATTCCAATAGGAAGTTCACATAGCTTAATCAGCCAAAATTTCCACACCAGCACTTACCATTAACTGTTTTCTTTTGGTACATTGGAGAAACTAAATAAATTTCTTCACATCTTTCATAAGTTACATGACTTGAGTCTGCTAGAAGAATAAACTCCATATTCTTGGGCGCGACGACCCAGATTAGTAAATCTGTTGCATGTTTATGGCCTTCATCGCCAATCAGATTGTTGTCCTCTCTTCTCAGATGGTATAGCTTCTTAGTTCATAGAGAAAATTCAGTTCTTTTTTCACATAGAAGTATAGAATTGCTTACACTTTTTCTTTTGGTTCAACCCAAAACTCACAATGGACACAAAAACTTGCCTTTACACAGCAGAAAAGAAGTTTTGTTTCTAACAAAAGGTGTCAATAACATCAATTGTGTAATTCCTAGACCTTGAGAGATGTGTGAATATGGCAAAATGAATTTGGAAATAACACAAATTAATGGTCTATTATATGAACAAAATCCTACAGTCATATAAACAGAAAACTTATCGTGCTGCTGGTCTTGTGATAGATTCATCAATGGACAAGTAATGGTCACTTGCACCTAGGTCCATTGAACCAGCGTGTAGGGAGGAATGCATTGAATGCCTGGATATGTCATCTGAACTACGCTCCTTAACTGCTTCTGTGCCTTTTTCGATTGCAATTGCATCCTGGATTTCTTTGATAACTTCTGAGATCGATGGTCTCATGCTCCCATGAGGTTGGACACACATCAAAGCTTTCTCAGCTATCTTCCAAATTGATTGAATGTCATAGTCATTGTGTAAAGCAGGGTCAATAATGCCCTGAATGTCCCCACTTTCAATGTGTAGTTTTGCCTAGATGATTAGAAGCAGAAAGTATTAAATCAGTCCAGCAAATGTCTAAAAGGTGGTACCGAATAGCATGGTTCAATAGGTAAAAGCCTTCCCCACAATGGGATTATGCAGGAATCGATATAAATCTCAGATGTTCCCACTAAATTGTTAGAAGAAACTGTAGACATTATGAATGTTTAACGTTGGGACTATGTTGCTCAGACTCTTTAAAAATGTCGCCAAGTTCATGTTGGGTCCTTCAAAAGCAGTACATTTTTGAAGGATCTGACACAAGTGTGGCGACATTTTGCAAGTCCAAGCAACATAGGGTTGGGACACCTGATGAGTATAATCATATTGGACTGTATCAAAGCCAAGAAGATATCAACTTGTCCAAAAGGAAGAAAGTACTAAGGTGAAAATTCGCAAGCAAATAGTTATCAGAGATGGTGAATATGATCAATAAATAATCTTACCCACTGGACTATATTACGGCAATTGACACCAAATTTTTCATTAGATATTGCTTCTTGACCAGATATTAACTCCAAGAGAATGACACCAAAACTGTAAACGTCACTCTTGTCCGTCAACTGCTGGGAAATGTAATATCTGTATAGACATTGAATTAAAAGAGTCAATGTACAAGTTTTGAAGAACATACCTCACCAGGAAAAGACAACTTGGGAGTATTAACCACTAAACTTGAGGTAAAATTTGTGAGTGTTCAACATAGGTCTTGTAGAAAGAACATAACAACTAGTTTTGACAATTCCAGATGACATTATAGAGAAGGGGACCAAAAGTTCTAGAAGAGAAGGTGATGTATCAACTGTTGACACTCATGTGAAGGAGATTGTGCAGAAGTCATTTGTTGTTTTAAACTTTTAACTAATATTACTCTCTGTCCGTAGCTTATGTAGCAAACTTCCCTTTTTTACTCTTGGCTCAAAAGGAGGACACTTTTCTATATTCAGAACAATTTAGCTTTAAAATTTATAGTTTATCCTTATGGGAAGACTTATTGTCATACAAATGTCTATGGCTTGTATTAGACCACAATTTCACTTTTTTGTTCTTAAACTCGGTGCTCTATCAATTGGTGTCATGTATATTGGACCATGGCAGTACTAGTAAGAAGTTCTAAATATTGATGAAGAGAACAGAATATAAATTGAAGTCTGGCTACAGAAATCCTGGAATCTCTATTTTTTTCTCAGAAGAATTATGTCTTTTCCCGGTAGATTGAGACGGTCACAACCAAGCTTAATGGATATAGTGGACTGATATAGCTAAACCAATTAGATGGCAAATGGTGTGTAGTAGTTGTTATTGCATGGAAGAACTCAAAGAAGAGGATTAGGTGATGTCAAGGCCAAAAAGACAAATTAAATACACAGAGCTGTTCAGTTTCATTGAAGATCAGTCAAGTGAATCTTACCACCATGATATGTTATAGCATTGACAATCAAATAATAAAGCACACTACAACCAACTCTGTCTAAATGATGTCGCAGTTGTGAACAAGTCATTTACGCTGAATCTTTTTAATTGATTAACGCAAAACTGCTAAAAGATTAGCTTGTGGATGGGAATACTCCTCATGTAGCCATGATTTGCTTTCTCCCCATCGCTTTGAAACTCAGGTATATAATTCATGCTGGGAATAAGGTTACTAGCATTTAGCTACATTTAAATCATTAAGATTCATAGAAAAACTTTATCCTTCTTGTTAATTGGTTCGAGAGTCCAACAAATTAAGAGTATACATAGCAAAAAAAATTGTGGAATAAAAGTGCAGTAAACGCTTGGCCTTGTGCAGTTAATAAAAAGTTCAAAGCTCCAGAGAATAATACATACTCAGGATCCAGATATCCTACGGTTCCACGAACTATGCTTGACACATGAGAAGCTCCATCTACTGCAAGTTTGGAGAGACCAAAATCTGCAACCTTCGCTCTCATATTCTTGTCAAGCAGAATATTGCTAGTTTTCACATCTCTGTGGATGATGGATGGGACACATCCAGTGTGAAGATATTCAATTCCTGAAACAAGCATACGAGTAACATAGTAAATATAGAAAAACCCCTCTCGTCTAAACCAAAAAACTTCTTCCTTTTTTACAAACCTTTTGCAGAATCTTCAGCAATCTCAAGGCGCCTGATCCAATTAATACTTCGATCATGTAATTGAGGACCTGCCAATGTTTATACAAATTGAGCATGATTCAGATTAGAACATTCAGTAATCCAAGTAAGAGAAGAACTTACCATAGAGGTGCTCTTTAAGAGTTCCATTATGCATGAATTCGTACACAAGGATGCTCTTCCCGTCTTCCTGACAAAATCCTAGAAACTGTACAAGGTTCCTGTGATGAATTCTTGAAAGCAGAGCAACCTGCGTCAAATATCATGCATTCACATATTTAGTTCCAGGAAAACTATTAACAATTTAATTCAGTAAAACTGTAGTAAAATCTTCAATAGGAATAGAAATTGTAAATTTGACACATACAAACTGGATATGGTTGTACTAATTTGCATCAGATCCAAAATTGTACAATGTAGAGGGAAAAATTGCATCGCTGTATAACAACTTAATCAAGCATATACATTTGATGAGAGTGAAAAAGCACCACTGAGGAAGTATCCTCTAGCATCAAATTAATCCTTTATGAATCACGCAGCTTTCATTTTCTATACTGAGATACTATTCAGACTTGAAATGAAAAAATTAATGTGAGTGTCAAGGCAGCCCCGGCCTTTGGTTCGACGTCAGAGGTAGTACAGCTGTACAGAGCAGGAGTGTGGTAGGTGCATGTCACGACTTCAAAACCTGGTTGATGCGCCAAGTTTGGTATTTAAGTTAAAAGAGGTAGAGGGGTGGGCCCATTATCCCCGAGTTCCAAAAGTAAGACAATGTATTCCTTGATAATCCAAAAATTTTAAAAGATTAGTGTAATGGTGAAGCCTCTTATATCTTGATCTTCCTCATAACATTATACAGATAAAATAATGGGTTTTTAGCACAGCATCAGTCCCAACATTTAAGACCATGCTTATGCATCATGACAAGCTTCTAGAATATGATAGGAGCATCCACCCATTTACCTCATTTGAGAATTCTCGCTTCCCCTGAAAGGAATTATTTGTAAGAAGTTTAACAGCAATTTCCTTCCCGTCCTTCAATTTCCCATAGAATACAACTCCAAATCCCCCTGATCCAACCTTCCTTTCAAAGTTTTTGGTCGCTTCTTCAAGCTCAGCTAACGTAAAGCAGTGTGCTGCTTCTGTTGCAGCATCTCCCAAGGAAGAGACGAACCTTTGAGGAGGTAAATTCAACTCAAGGTGGCCTAAAATAGAAGCGGAAAGATAATGTGAGTCCGGCCATTGTTTTTTATGCATAATGAAAATAACAAATTAAGTATTGCACCAGACCTTGCTTAGGAGATTTTTCTTTCCCTTTTTGCAGTAGTATGCAAGAGGCAATAGTAGCAAGAAGAAGAGCAGAAGCCCCAACGGATGATCCTATAATGATTTTTTTACGGCTGCGACTGGTTTCCCCTTCATGAAGATTAAAGTTTCCAGTATAGCTGAGGAGAATACAGAATATTTCAGCAGATTTAGTAAGAAACAGATAAGATAAAACAATTTAGAAAGACAGCATGATTATCAAGAAACTTTTAGACTTGTAATTTTGACATAGAAAATCTAAAGCAGTGAGTGGAGCTTAGTTGAGACTGGACACTTTGAATGCACAGTAAGAATCGTCAAAGTAACTGACATAACAACCACAACCAAGCAGGATTTATCATATGAGTTATCTTCACAAGCCAACTTATGTTAAGATCATCAGCTTTCATTAAGAGGAGTATTGAATATCTACTATGAGCTCCCTATAGATATACCTTGGTAGCTGAAATGAAAAAGCTTATGGATCAACAAGTACACCTTAATCACAAGCTAGTTGGAGCCGGTATGAATCCTCACAATCCATATCACACTACTTACACCCACCTCAATCCACCATTTAAGACATTAATTTCTCTAGCACTAAAAAAGTAAACTCAAACTCAAAAGACAGTTTCTATGACACTACAAGACATATGATGACGAGATACAAGGCGTAACCTTAGAAACAAACACCTAGCACAGAAATGATACCCACTTCAAAATCACACCATTATCGCGAAGACCAGATGGCACAGTTCCGGTTAGCATGTTGTTCTGCACGTACCTGCAATCATCATTTTCATCAAGAAAGAACAAAAAACTTTACTGGAGGCAATATATGCAACTGCAAACTAAAATAAGATAAAGGGATGCAAGTGGAGCCAAAAAAGTACTAGGGACATGACAATGATCTGCAGCTCAACCAGGGTTATGCTAGATTCTTATTCTGATGAGCGGAAGCTTAACATGAGAGTTAAGCTCATCATCAATATGCATAGACTTTGAATAGCATCTGCAGCTTAACATGCTTGAGTAAATCCTATAACAAATTGTACATTCAGCAAGAAAGATAACTATGCTGCTTACAGTTCTTTCAAATTTGATAGGTCTTCTAAGGTGGAAGGAAGCTGTCCACTCAGCTGATTGTTCTCAAGATGTCTGCAAGAAACATAATGATTAGACTCCCCACTTAATATGTTTAATAGAATATTTAAAAAAATGAATCGAAAAAGGCAGCTCAATTTACATTATCTGTAAGTTAGGACATCCGCTAAAATCGGGTATTGGACCAGTCAGTGAATTCCCATCCAGCCAGCTGCATTAGGAACATGGGTGAAAATATTGATTATACAGCAGCAGAAAAGGAACAAGGGAACCACAGCAGATGTATGGAACATTTAACAGAACATTATTATGACTTACAGCTCAACTAAGCCGCTTAACTTTGTCAACTCCGACGGAATATTTCCAGTCAAATTTTTCCCAGACAATTTACTGCCAAAGGTGACAGTTGTGAATAAGCCAATTGCTTCCGGTTGTGAGAACGATGTAAAGAGAAAACTAGAAAGTAACATAAAAGAATTCTTCCATAACTACAGTACAGAAAGTGGAACACATGAAACCAAGCATAAAGATGCTAAAGTGATGATTTCTACATTGATGTTATTCTTAGTCTGATATCTGAGTCACACTGGATCCAGGACCATGGGACCGGTAAGCATGGGTCACCACCTTCGTTTGTCCAATTGGCCGAAGAGTAGTGCGAGACTAAACTGGAAATAAGCGGTCCTGCAACACATGCAAAGAGGGCATACCTAATTATTTTGAACTTGCGAATAAAGGTGCTCACTATACCAGAAAAAATCCTTCTAATGAAATAAACTGCAGATAATCATGTCCACGAATCACATTTCAATGATTTTCAAAGAAAGACATGGTTTTACCATCTAAAGAGCCATCAATTCTCTTCACATATCTATTTATTTCCATAGCATTCAAGAGAGGCCCCGCGGTGGAGTCGGATGTCTTTCCAAAACGAAAAGATAATACAAAAGGCAAGGATAAGTTGAAATAGCCTGGCTCATATAAACGATATTTCCCATGGGCGTTCTCTTGGATATTAACAACAGGCTTGCTGATATCAGGAGCTCCAGGGAGGACCAACCGAAATTTCCTACTATCACTGGGATCCAAATCCTCAATTTCAGCAAAATAAGTAAATGCCCAACCAAAACCAGGGAAACCATCAAGATTCAGACGATAAGTTAACGAGCCATTTCTTCCTACTACAGCAGTCTGCATTGCCTTCTGAGGAGGCATCTCACCATTTACAGTGTTCACATCGATTGGCATTTTGGTTGAAACTCTTTCGGTACCAGCAGCAACATCCACAAGGTAATTTGCTTTTTTTATGGTGTCGGACGCCCATAGCCTATCGAATGGGTCATCAGGGTACCTAGGAGAATAAGGACATTAAGGGAAGATTAAAATTTTGTAAATCAAACAAAACAATAAGCCAGAAGAAGAGCATGCAAGGGACAGAGCCTAAGCCTGTCTGTTTCAATTAAAAAATGTCAATAGCTATTATATTCTAAAAATATATACAAGACCGTAGATTTGGAAGCTTCCACAGTAACTGAAGACTGAAACATACCTGACAGGATCATCACTCTCTGCGCCAAAATTTATCCTTGCAGAGACGCTCATGAAAAAATCATTCTCAAATTCAGTCATATATATTGAACCATTAAAATGTCGGAGCTCAAGTGTAGAAATGAAGGGCAGACCAGTGGTTGCATTGGATAAACAAACACTTACGGAAGGTTCCTTGGCTAAAAATATCACCTCTTGATACTCCATTATATTAGCGTCAGATATAACTATTGTAGCCCAATGAGTTGCCCCAAGTGAGATGTCAAACTTCGGGTAAACATTGTTGCTATCAAAGTTTCCATATAGAAAAGTTGCTCTTATAAGGTACCTGTTTCGGGGAATCACATCAAGTGTATAGCAATACTTCCTGTTATCGGCTGGAAAGTATCTCAAGGCCATATATTGTGTCCTCGTCTCATTTGCTACAGAGATATTAGCTACATCTCCACTAATCATTTGAGTATCAGGAGTCCATTCAAGACCAAGTTCATCTGTGAAGTTGTCTTTGCCTCCACAATCTAAACTAACAAAACCTGTTTGACAGTTTGAAATTTATCAGCAGTGCATAAAGAATGAATATATCCACCAACTTTCACACCCATTGGTAAAGCTTTTCATTAAAGAATGGGAACTGCATTCTCCTTTAGCAACACCCAGAAGTTTTATTTCATGTCTTATTAATCTCTCTTAACGACAACAATATACCTAGTGATTTCACAAGTGTGGTGTGGGAGGGTAGAGTATGAGCAGACCTATCCCTACCTCATAGAGGTAAAGAGGTTGGTTCTGGGGGACCCTCAACTTGAGTATAACAAATCAAAGTAGGTATGAAAAGGAAAAACATACTGAAGAAAACATAGCAACTAATAAGGAAACAATAGCAATAGAAAATAGTGTGATAACTGAATCACAATAACCAAGAGATCATGATAGAAATCAAATGCAAGACACTAAAGAATAAGACTAATGCTACAACAGGCACTGCCAAGTTTAAATCCGTTTAAAAGCAAAGCAATACTTCACTACCTACTAATCTTCTAGCCTAATTCGTGACCTCCAGACCCTCCTATCTAAGGTGATGTCTTTGGTGAAGCTGCCTATAGTCCTGTCTAATCACCTCTCCCCAATAGTTTTTCGGCTTACCTCCACACCCTCCTATTAATCTCTCTAGCTTCGCAGAAACTTAAGTGATTGCAAAACATTTTTCTGTTAGATGCTCTTGTTTTAGTTACACCAAGAAGTTGCACTTTTAAAATTCAAATGCTATGTCAACATCATTCTCAGCCATCTACCTAAAATCTAGATAAAGATCTGGATTAATAAAGCTGAAATAAGGTCTCAAACCACCAACTTAAAGGAAATTCTGAGTACAGCATAAGTTCTCTTCTTGAGATCATCAATACTTTTATGTGCCAACAATGCAAAGCTTTACAATCAATGCAGTTTATTCATGCAATTAAATAACTCATTGTATTAGCTCTCACAATTATCTACGCCATCTGACAGAACTTTTATTTGGTGCAATAGGAAAGGACAGCTGCATTGAGAATTTAGCTTGAAACAATTGAATGGCCACTTGATGCAAGTGGTTCCAGGTCCTATGTTTATTTTCTAGTATATTACTTGTAACAATCTGCACATAGAGATTGGAAAACGTTTCTATCGTTTAGTCACAAGTTAAGTCAAATCTCAATCAATGGCAGATCTTTATCATATTATTAGACTGCATAGGCATCACACCGTTGTCCATTGGACACCAATTGACGCAAGCCAACCTTCAAGAGTTCGATTAAGTAATTCAACAGAGTCTAAAATTTTATCCTCCAAAAGGTCAAAACTTTTCCTGCTCAAAGTCTGTTCTCAACTAGAGTTCCTTTTCCAGATGTACAATAGTGAGTCAGAGACTTAAAACGGTAACATGGTCAATCAGATTTTCAAGAATGAAACCATAAGCACCCACAAGACATACATTCCAGGAATATGCATTCAACTGTCGCCACATTCTTAAAAGTATGTGACACCTCTTTCTCCTATTCTCCTTTTTGTGTTCTCCATTTTCCATTTCAAGTAAAATTAACTACCTTAATCAATAAGAAGAATTTCTGTTCAAAGAGCACCAAAAAAAGCAGTAGATACTACCTCACCCACCCACCCACCCCACACAAACACATATGTCATGCATGTACTTCTTATTTTTTAGCTTCAAGAGTCCAGTATCCAGACCATCTCCCCCACTACTCCGAATCCGTGCCATGGAAAGCCCACTACTGGGGTTTCAGCCGCTCCCTAACTAAGATGACTTCATCCCTGCTAAAGGGTGAAAGAAACTTTACCATTCTGCAACACCCTTCACTGAGATTAAAATGCTTTTAAAAATCACATCTTGCAACAGATATACTACAGACAAATACACTATGAACATCAAGACAAGCCATTTAAAGAACACAAACTAAGAAAATCAGTTACAACACACAGCAGCAGAAACCCATGAACAAGAACAAGTAAATCTAGAACCCCACAAACATATTAACAACAAATAAGCAAGAAAGCTGAAGGGCTAGTACCTGGCTGTGCTTGGCTGCCATTTAAGAGAAGAAAAACAGCAAAACAAACAAAAAAGATGAAAAATCCAACACCCATTACTCTAAATCTTGTTCTTTGATTGAAACAAAAGGAACAAGAACTCAAGAACTACTATGGAAATGGGAACATCAGAAAGGCACTAAGCTAAAAAGTTGAGCATAATTTCGACAACTGAAAAACAAAACCAAAAAAAAACCATAAGATTAATAAATGAACTATATAATTGCCATACATATGTTTCTGGAGTGAAAAAGAATGTTTCTTTAACTTAATTGAGTAAATAAATGTTGGAAGAGCAAAAAAGTTGGGATCTTGAAAGAGAAAAAGAATGATAAAAATGGAGTTTTTATTAGTGTGTGGGAAGGACTCTATCACTCTGCTAAGTTAAGTTGGATGCATTATTACTTGTCAAGTACCAATTTTTATTTTATTTTTTGTATTTTTGCTGCTTATGTTTATCTACTATATTAACAAAAAAACAAAATAATTTCATAAAGTTTAATTCTAATATGACATCTTAAGTTGTTATTACTTTGTTCTTTTTTTTTATCTTAAATAAAGTCAGAGTTATGACTTATGACAAATTCCACTAATGTTGCATTCCCATTGGTTTTATTTTAAAAATTATTATTTTGTATCGTCGAGGACATGACGTAGATAGAAAAGAGCGAATGTCGCATATTAGAGTAGAAAGTTATATGGTTAATAGGAAAAGGATGATGTCAGGCTTTGTGATATAGTGGGTAGTAAAAGTAGTCGTATCGTTATATATTATGTTGGTATTGTTTGTCGTTTATTTTGTTATTTTTATTGTCTTTATAACTTTTCATTTGTTGTTCATTCTAGTTGTTTTATATCTAGTATTTTCTACTTTTGAGATAATATTTTTGTGACAAGGGTATTTTGAAAACAATCTATCTATCTTTATGAGGTAATAATAAAATTTGCGTACATTTTACCCTCTCCAGTCTCTATTTGTGAGATTTTACTGGGTATATTATTGTTGTTATTGTTATTTCAAAAATAGATAAAACCCATCAAAAAATAATTATCGAATTGAATCAAGTTTTACTGTATTAAATTTTAATTTATCAAAATATTAAAGTTTAAAAAGATCGAATATCCACAATCCACCTCTAATTATGTCTTGATTTATTTATGATACTAAATTTATAATATTAAGATTTGAGAATAAAGATTTAACTGCTATGTTATATATATTTTATAAAAAGTTATATATATAATATTTGATAATATTGTTATATTTTTTAAAAAATAATTAAATTTCAAATTATTAAAAATTGAAAGGGAAAGATAAAAAGGGTCAAATCCACTTACAGCATGGCAGGTTTAAGTTGGACTATATTATTATGACTATGTAATAAAAAGAAATATTCCTTCCCCACCCCCCAAAAATAGAGTCCAATAAAATTATTATTTTTTATATAATTTTTTGATTTTGATATTTTAATTAACAAGGAGGAGGTGTTTGGTTATATGAAATTTTCTACTTTTAATAATGCTTAAATCTTAATTTTTTAGTGAAGATGCAAGGGGCTTCATCCAAAAAATATTTTGATTTATGTGACTTTACTTTTTTTTTTTTCCATCAATCTTGGATGGAGCCAAAGATTCACTATTTTTTGGCTTTGGGGTATGATGGAATAAAGC
>JAPFFP010000113.1:1243073-1258764 GCA_026153255.1 Solanum medicagineum | reverse complement strand
TATTTAATAATCTTAAATATAATATATATGAATTTTATATATTACTATAAAACTTTGGTGTGGTAAATATTTAATTCTAAATGCCAAATATTTTAAAAAAAAATTAAAAGGCATACTAAATATCAAAATACCCACACCGAAATATGCAAAATCTCGATTTTGATATGGTATTTGATATATATCATGTCCACCCCTAGGTATATGCATACTGAATACCAAAATACCCACACCGCAATATACAAAATCTAAATTTTGATATGGTATTTGTTATATATCATGTCCACCCCTAGATATATGCATATCTATAGGGTTGTTTGAATTTCCGTAAACCCATGCTCCCCTCTCATAATCATATATAGTAGTTATATTTTCTATAAAATACTTAAATATAAATGTGTAAACCCACGTTCAAAGTATGAAGATTGGGTCCAGATTTTCACGAGTATAATTGTCGTATTCTTTTTCTTTCTAAAATTGGGTAACACATCTCTAAGCGGTTATTGGTAGCACTATTGGCACTAGAATTAATGTTTCTTTTCTTTTTTTACTTAATTTTTCAAAATTTTCAAGTATGTCATATTAAAAATTCCTAATTTTTTATAGTGTTATTAAATTTTTATCTAATTAAATCAAATATATATATATATTAAAACTAGTAGTACTAAAAAATATGATATATGATTAATTAGTTCAACCAATCTCAAATTTTCAATATTTATTCTACAATTTTAAAAATTTAACGAGTTCAATGATAAATCTAAATGTAAAACTAATCAAATTTATATCTTAAATAAATCTTTTTATTATGGTACACCCATTCTCTCGAATTCATAGTTTTCTTTAGTTCCTCACTCGGCATCCGGTGCCTAACGATTTTTCTACACCTAGGACTCAACCCGAGACTTCTAGTTAGAAAAGACACTGCACCACATCTCGAATTTATAGTTATCTTCACAAGATTTCGAATTATTTTATATAAATCGTAGACTTAAAATCTATATAAACTCATAAACTTCGAATCATGAATCGGTACGTAAAACAGAGGAAGCAATAAGAAATTAAAGCAAAAGAGATGGAGAAAGAGAGGAGCTTACGCCAATCGGAGGATAATGGGAGCACAATTCTTCTCGGCGATGAGTCCTCTGAGTTTTCTCTTACATTTCTCAACTGCCTTCTGATACTCTTCGCTCACCGTCGGATAACACTTACCCATATCTCCGATCACCGTCGATTTCCAAATCTACAATTATCCCCCAAAAAATTCACTTTCAAATCAGCTCAAAATTCAAGCATAGTAGAAAAACTAAACTAATAAGCAATAAAACCAAAAACAAATAAAATCAAACCTTTGAAGCAAAATTGGACGAGCAGAGATTAAAGTTTGTAAGAACAACGAAGATGAATTTTGAATGAAGAAGGATATTTATTTATAGCAGAAAAATTGTTCATGGCTTTGACTAGAAACTTCTAGCAACTGTTATGGGCGCCTTGCTGTCCCTATTGATTTTTCTTCCTTTTTCTCAATAAGACATAACCAAAAAAAAAAATTGTTTCATTTTGGTATCGTTTGATTTATTACGATATTTAAAAATAGATTTTTTAAACTTGTGAATTGAAATAATTCTTAAAAGTTTTTGTGATTGAGAATCATTTTCCTTTAAATTTCAAAGTTGAATTATATTCGATTAAAGTAAGATAAAAAGTAAAGATTGCTACATAAAATAGGTCAAATAAAGTACTAAATATAGATGAATTTTCACATATAGCGACTCAAAAGTACTTTTATAGTTTGGGTGATTATATTTTGTAATTATAATTATAGTAGGTATATTTCATAATTTTTGTATAATATTTACATATTTCGTTATACAATTCATGCACAATGTTTGTATATTTCATTATACAATTCGACCATGCACAATGTTTGTAAATTGTGTGAATTATACAAAACTCAAACTGTATTTGCGCACAATATTTGTATAAATCACGCGAAATATACAAAACTCAAATTGTAACTATAGCTAAATGTTTGCCGCGAATCATAATTAATTCAAACTATAGTTATATTTGGCTGATTAATTGATATATACAAATTAAATGGTGATGTCAAAATAGGCGGCCTCATAGGTATTATTATTTGTTGTTTTCGGATTAGTGGAGTAATTTGGGCCAAATAGATCAGTGTTTGAATGGCCAATTATAGGTCAACACGTGTTAAATGTTTTGTGGGCTTATATATAATGACTTGGCGTGTTGCTTTTCAATACTTTTTAAGTCTTCTAGAGACTTTCTATTGGGCCATATTTATACAAGGCCCAAGTAAACAATGCCCAAGCCCAATAAGTTAGGAAGGCTTTCAATTTGTTCAACCTGAAATTTTGCCCATGGAATGAAACTTGTTCAACTTGAACATGTGTTCACGAAGCGAGCGAGGTCAAAAGTTTAAGATTACTTTTATAGGCTATTTAAAATATTATGGGTTAACATACATTAAATATAAAGAAAATCACCTAATTTTTGTTGAATGACCTTTAAATGCTAAAAAGCGTGGCAGAGATCAAGTTGAGGATATTAAAATTCTTCCTTAGATCATTACGGATGGTTCAGTGAAGGTTTGACAAATAATTAATCAAAAGTCATGCCACCCAAAAAATTTCATAGGTTAATACATACGAAAAATGAAAAAAAAAATCGTCTACTTCTAGAGTAGTCCCTAAATGGTAAAACATGCCATGCGAATCAGGCTGATGCTATTGGAATTCTTTCTCAAATCATTACAAATAGTTCTATTAAGATTTTATGAAAAAGTTAATTTAAAGTCATTCCACAAAAAAAAAAATCATGAGCTACCACATAAAAAAAATGAAAATAAAAAATGTCTAATTTCAGTTGAGCGGCCCCTATATGCTTAAAAATGCTCCACGGATTAGGTCAAGGCTATTGGAGTCTATCTTTAGGTCATTACGGAAACATTTGTAAAGGTTTTTCAAAAATATTGTCCGAAGCCATAGAACTAAAAAATCCACGGGCTATCACACATGAAAAATGAAGAATATTGCCTAATTCTTGTTAAACGACCCTTAAATGCTTAAAAAATACTGCATGGATCAAGCCAAGGCTATAGAAATCTTTTTCAAGTCACTATGGATGGTTCTGTATAGATTCGTGGAAAGAATCAACGGAAGTCGTGCAATCAAAAAATTCATTGGCTAATTGAATGACTTCTAAATGCTAAAAAAATGGGTGTGGATTAGGCCGATACTATTAAAATTCTTTCTCATGTCATTACACACGGTTCTATAAAGGTTTTACGAAAAAATTAACCAAAAATCATATTATAAAAAAATTATTGACAAACACACACGATAAATGAAGAAAATCGTCTAATTTCTTTTTGTGGCACATAAATGCCAAAAAAATATTATAAGAATTAAATCGATACTATTGAAATTCTTTCCACGTGTAATTGAATGAAATTGGGTTGTAAGGATTACAAGCATTTCATGCCAATTTTTGTAGGATATCAAGTCAATTCACTATTGGTACTTGTAACTCACATCAATTGAGTAGGATTTTCAAGAGAACTCCCCACAGTACAACTTGTAAGTGTTTACAAGTTACAAGTCACATCAACCATATTGATTCAGCACAGCTCGTTTAGTAGAGTGTATTAGTAAAAATAATGCATACATTAAATAGGTGTAGTGGTGGTATTCTGTTGTGTATTATCAGTACCATCAATTTTTAAGTATTAGTAATGCAAATGGATGCATTAGCATGATTAAAGACTTATTTGCCCTTCAAAATCTTTTTTTTAATCATTTTCATCATAATTGTGAAGGGTATCTTTGTAAATAAATATTTTTATGTAGCGATTACTATTTTTAAGATACCAAACCAAACAATGCATGATAAATAGCTCATTATAATTAATACAAGTATTACTAATGCATTCTATTCAACATTATTTTTTATACACCCTACTGAACGAGCCCTCACATCAATCTTATAGGATTTTTAGGCAACTCAATAAAATAAGTTGCGATTACTCATGCCAATCCAATATGATTTGCGAGAAATAGCATGAAATCATATAAAGTTAGTCATGAACCTACATGTCATAACTCTCAAATGTATGAGCTCTTCTTTGTTTGTGCTTTTGATATTATGACTACATGACATGATTTATTATGTCCCGATCGTATTTCTTCCGATCATATTTTTTCTGAGATGAAAGAAAAGATTGACAATTTGTCTTTCTAGAGCTATCGCCCTAATAAAAAAATATTCTTGTAGTATGTCCTGTTCCTGGTAAAAAATATAGTGAAATAACCTTTTATATTCTTTTCCCGGACCCTGCTACTAAGAAGGATGTTCACTTCTTAAAATATCCTATATGAGTAGGAGGGAATAGGGGAAGGGGTTATATTTATCCCGTAATCTAACATGACTGACAAATCGGGTATAACATGAAGTTGTATCGAGTTATCAGAAGTTGTATGCCATAATCCATAAACGTATTTTTCTCTTTTAATTTGTAAATTCGAAATCATGACTCAGTATGATTGCGAACATTCTACCCTATGAGTTGAGGGTCTTCTAAAAACAGTCTCTCTATCTCTATGATGTAGTGGTAAGATCTCAGTACATTCTACTTTCCCCAAACCCTACTTGTGGGATTTCACTGGTTATATTATTGTTGTTGACTCTGTGTGATTGCGAGTAACTCAACAAGATAGTTTGATTGAATACAACTAACGTATAAATCCATCAATTTTTTGGAAAATGTAGAGAATTTAACAGAATAGAAACATGTCTTTCTGCAGTAAAAGGACATCAATTCCCCATAATATTAAAAACAAGGGAAAAAGTTGTCAAAAGATAAGAACCATCAAGTCAAGAATGAAGACAACTCCCACCAAACCAAAAGCAAAACAAGCAATGACACTTCAAAAGATACATCAATTATACAATATACAAACATGTCTTGAAAAAGAAGTTGAGAGAATGTTTCTTTAATGATTCCCATTTTGGTCCATTGGACAATAGAGAAAAGCCCATGGACCATTTCCCTTTCTGATCAATTTGTCAGCCCAAAGTGAACTCATAGGCCCATTTACCATAGCAGACATGGGAAAAACTAAAAGATTTTTAATGTGCCTCTTATGGTTGTTGTTGGGAAAGAAAACAATAAAGACAACTCTTACATGTCTTGTTGATAATTAATTTATGAAAAACTTACGTGGATAAGCAAATATATAGTAATTAATTAATTAACATAGCTATAGTTTGAATTAACTATGGCTCGCGACAAATATTTAGCTGTAATTACAGTTTGAAATTTGTATAGTTCCAGCTATTTCTACAAGCGTGTTGCGCGCAAACACTATGAATTATATAGTGAATTATACAAACGTTGTGCATGAATTATATAGAGAATTATACAAACGTATACAAATGCTGCGAGAATTATACAAATATTGCTATAACTATAGTTATGAAATGTAATTACCTAAACTATAGCTACGAAACATAATTAAAGTATTTTTGAGTGGCTATATGCGAAAATTCCTCTTAATTTATTGCCTTCCTTCTGTCATTTTTGTTTGAAGTTAATGAAAATACGATCAACGTTCAAATCGAAATATTCACGACCAAAGTTCAAACACAAGACTGAAGGCCAACTATTTTTGCTTCAACGGTAAGCAAGAATACACAAACTTCACTAACACGCAACTTCAAATATCACATATAAACGGTCAAAATAGATATCCCGTTAAATATTTATTCTTATAGAGGGTCAACCAAAAGAACACATCTTCTCTATTTTCTCAAGATACGTTGGTGAAACCAAAATTTCAATTCAGGGTCTTCAAAATCTTCCTGGAGGGGATTTGACCATCTACCTATGTATAAATAAAAAAATTAATTTTATAATTATATATGAATAATATAATTTTTGCTTGGAGGGAATTTTAATGAATCTCTTAGCGAAAGAATAGCTCTGCCACTTTCAAGATAGAAGTAAAATATGTGTATACATTATTTTCCTCAGACTCTATTTATGAAATTATAGTAATTTGTTTAATTATTGGTGGTTGGTGCGGGGATAGAAAATAATAAAGAGAATTTATGATTATATATAGAAAAAAAAAGTCTGATATTTTTCAGAAGATATATAATAAAACAAAAAAGAGTGATATGACAGGACCTTAAGTTGATGTTTATTTTGGGCTGGGCCCATAGAGGTGTAATGTGCATTCATGGGCTTTCCATTTTTGGTTGCTACAAAACTTTAGTACCTGGGAAATTACTTTATTAACCTTTAAACCCCACGCGCTTATTTTCAGTTCGTGAAGCGCGTGCAAAAGTTAATATGTTCATCTCTGCATATACAATCTCTGTCCAACTGTATTCACGCGCAGGGGCGGAATCACCTTGTGGTCAGGAGATTTGTTCAAAACCTCTTCGGCGAAAAATTATATATATTTTTTTTTATTTTATATGAAATTATTTAATTTGACATGGTATGTAAGAAAAGAACGAAGATTTTTGAAATTTGTTATCTAAAATCATACATAGATATTTGTGTAGTTAAAAATCATTTCATTAAAGGTAAAAATAAAATTTTTAAAATTAAACTGTTTCTAATTTTAGTAAAGTAACATTCTTTTTTGGGATGGCCTAAAAAATAATAGGTGCGACATAAAATGAGACAAAGTGAATATTATATATAAAATAATTAAAATAATATTTTATGTATATATAATAGATCTTGAATCCTCCTCGACTAATTCGTGTGTCTATTTCCTTAGATTTTGAACTCTCTAAGTTAAAATTCTGACTCTGCCACTGTCCACATAGATAATAAGTGTATCCACACATATTATAAAACCACCAAACTATTGTTTAATTTCTCACTACAAAATGTAGTTAGAGGGCTAATCAATTAGCCAAGCTTAAAATTACCTAATATATATTATCTTCGTTGTAATTTATAAATATCTCAAAGTTCTTTACCTCCTTCGCATAATACTTGCTCCTTGCTCGTGCAGCGGCATATACTAATAAAGAGAAGAGCGTTATCAGAGTGGAATCAATGACTTAAGCCCTAATGGGCACTTTTCTCTCTGAGACGATCTAGTCTAATCAATATCAATAGACTCACATGGAATATCTCCAACAAAGATCTAGCGACGCGAAATCGTTTTTCGTAATTTTGAATCATATTGATATATTGTGTAGAGTAGATTAGTGAGTAGGGTAATGTTCATAAGTCAATAGGCACTATATTAGTAGACTTACAAACAGCATTCTCCTTGGGGTTTGGAGTAGTAAGATGTGATAGTTGATGTTACTTGTACTTGTACTTTTAGTCCTAAGAAACTTTTTCTATTGAGTTTGCTTCAAATATATTTTAGTTAAAAAAATATTAGACATGAGTATATCAGATTCAGTAATTTTAGTTCAAATTTTATATAACCGTCAAACAAGTACTTATTGGGAGAGTGGACCACTTGCAAGTTGCACCTAGGGCTATCTAGTAGTTTCCAAATGCTTTTCAAACACAACAAAAGCACATATTTTGGTGAGGGCCATGTAGATGAGAGTGGTATACAATAAGTTTGAGTACTTATATTTTGTTTGATTTTATTTTTAAATAAGTTGGATAAAATTATTGTTTGTCAAGTGAAATAATTGTATTGTTCATTTTTTTTAATAATAAATAAAAAACTAAATCCATATCAAAAAATTTAATAGCTTAAAAAATTTATTATCAAAGAATGGGGTGCAGTGGATGGAGCTGTTCATTCTTTAATCAGAGCTCTTGAGTTCAAGTCTTGAATATGAAAAAAATTTCTTGAAGGAGCACTTCTCCTGAGTGGCCCTATACAATACAAATTTGAATTAAACGGATTCTAATATAAATATCAGATACCAAAAAAAATTATTCTCAAATTCTATGCTGATCTTTTTGAGGTAGAAAAATACTAAAATCTCTTTATCAAATACACAAATCTTGGCTCCTGAGGTAGACATAGAGTCACTTTTCATAAATTAATTATTTAGTCCAGCAAGATTGCAAGTAGTACAAAAGTAGGGGTTGTCATTTTCTTGATTACATAACATAAATATGCACAAAATCCTTCAAAAACAATTTTTTTATCGTATTCTTTTTCAATTTTATTTGTATAATTACACTGAATATGGTATTTTCGTATGAATAAACTTATTTTCATGAGTAGTATTATTGTGTTTTAGTACTAGTATATGCTCTTTGAATTTTACTAATTGCAAAGCCTAGGATAGAGTAGTACTTGTTCACCATAACCTAAGCAATAAGACAAAATTTTCACTATTCCACGTGGTATTATATCGAATATTGATGCCCACTCATTTATTTGGCCACCCCCAACCCCCACCCCCACTTGGCCCTGCCAACAAAAATCCAACATTTCATTTTTTGAGTAGGCATAGGTTTCTGAAAGATGTACTTCAAAGGATCTATCCTCGAGATAATATAAGTGGTGCATGTTAAGAGGTAGTAGCTTAACATGTGCAAGAAGTAGTGGATTTCCTATAGTGTGAACTTCTTAGTAGTATTTTCACTTTCGTCGTGTTGTCCCAAGACGCATCTAAATGCATTATCTAGTATGAATAGTTATACGAGCAAAAGGCCAAGAGGGGACACTTGGTTTGTTACCTTGTGTATCACGACCTAACCCTTTCTTAGAGGTGGAGAGGTGATTTCCTATAGACCCTTGACTTTGCGCCAAATGTATGCTTGAGCAAAATAATGGAGATTCAAATTCCTCAATGTACCCAATCTTTGCAAATACCATGAAGAGAATCAATGCTTCTTTTAAAAGATTTAGTAGTAGAATATGAAAGAACATGATTGAGCAAGAAGCCCTAAATGAATATTCTCAATAAGAGCCAGAATTGTCAAACCAATGGGAAAATGCTGTTCTGAAACTTTTGTACAGCAAATTTATCAAGTTTCATACATGCTCATTCCTAAGGAAGGAAACTAGAATTCAATATCAAGAAAAGATATCGCGTAGATAATTCTGAAATAATAGCTAACTACACTTCAGCTTCTGCAGTAATAGTGTCCAAAGTTTGTATTGGCAAGTGATGGTGAATGCTGGTAAGGTAATGGTCCAGTGGAAAAGCAGGGCAGATGAGCAGCTGCTGTGGTTGAATTAGCGAATCCTGATGATGCTGCAGTAGAGAAGAGTGGCACTGAAGGACTCCCACTATAAGGATGTTGGTCTTGCTGCGTCCAGTTTGGTGAAGAATCAACTTCTATAATCTTCCCTAATGCTGTTCCCTGCGTGAGCATCATCGTCTAAAGATCAAATTCTCACACTTCTTAAATGTTCAGCTAGTAAGAAACAGTAACTACATATGACAGCAACAAATGTGTCTGTCTTCTTAAAGCTATCGGATAAGAAAACTGAATATGAATACATAAGGCAGCTTTTCTTTTTATCCCCTTGATTATATGCTGGTGAAAATCCTTAAGATGTCGTGAATGATAACTGAAGACTGGTTTTCGTCAATAAAGATACAACTAGCTTCCTATATAGTTAGCTAAGGAACAGTATGTAACTGGGACTTCTACTCAGCAGTGGATGCTATTAGTACGACTCGAGAATAAGTCAAAATGGTTTAACTAAGTTTGACAAAGAATATACCTTCAATGTGGGAAATATTCTTGTATTCGCTCCGTTCCAGAGCAGAGGGCGGTCAGTCAGCAGTTGATGGCCATGAGGCAGTTTACTTCCCATTGCGGTGGAAGGAGATTGCTGCAACAAAGATATGTAACTAAGAATGCTTGCTGATTAATGAAAATACAAACTATGAATCTTCCTATGTCAGATATATCATAAGTTAATGACTCGAAAGAATCTAAATGAAAATCATCGACTTGAAATTACCACGGCTCCTCTATATCCAGGCAAACCATTTGAGGCACACTGGACAACATAGTCTCCCATTTGGCAGGTGTTGCCAAGCTGGTCATTAGCCAATACAGAGGGGGCTATTCCCAAGTTCAGATCAAGATTATGGTCTGCACCTGTATACAAATTGAAAAACACGAAGTTCAACGTAACAAGTACGAGACTAAAAAGGCGCAACAATCAGAATGGAGTCCAAATATGTGGGAAAGCCTAAGCATACTACCTCCGTTATCAGCCTCAATACTTAATTCATCTTCATATGTGCTTAGCTCAAAATTGGTAACCGCCTCTCTTCCGTTGCATTTTATAGCAGCCTTATCATATGCCCTGAGCAACACCAAAAGACCAAGTCCAGTCAATGTTGAAAACATAAACGACATAACGTAAAACAGACAGGAGAATCAAGTTCTGATCATTGGACCTTGCAGCTTCTATCTCACTGTCAAACAGTCCAAGATAGATATACCTGCAGGCATATATCCAATGAGACAACATTCCCTCTACTTCATAAAATCAGAATATTGACATCGAAAGCATTTAAACATCAGTATCACCGATCTATAGACATAGAACTATAATGAAATATAGTACCAACCAACATTTATCGAATGGTTTTAAAGTGATTACTCACTTCTTTCCAAGAAACTGCCCCATCCGAGCTTCCCATCGTCCACATTTATGCAACGTAACTCCCCTGTACTTCGAACTTCCTCTAGAGAAACCAGTACTCTGTCGACGAAGTATGTGCACAAACTCTTCCTTCGAAAAACTCGCCATCTATACACCATTCACAAAACACAAACAATGAATCAAAATCAGTTTCCTAACTGAAAAAAAACCAAGATTTCATACTTGGGGTGGTTCAATCTTTAGCTAACTACCTATCAACACACCTGCTTTAGTTCATCATGATAATCACTAACATTGAAATTGATATCTGCATCAAGTCCTCTAAATTTAATCGCAGCGCGATCATACGCTCTGAAATCAATCAAATTCAGTACCATAACTATCCGATTATCAGCAGTTTCGATAGAACAATCATACAAACACTTCACTAATAAAACTCATTCAATCAATATCGTACCTAGCAGCAGCATGAGCAGTGTCAAATCCCCCTATAAGATTTTACATGAACAACTAATTCATGAACAAACTGGAAAATAACTTCTAAAATTTAACAAAGCATTATAGAATTAAGTACATTTTTGCTTACCTAAATAAACTTGTTTCCCACAATCCCTGCATAATAATACATCAAAGAAACTAGTTAATCGAGATGCTAGTTTAATGGAGATGCACGCAAGCTGACTCGAACAATATGATTATCGAAGACTGACCAGATGTGAGATTCCCATCGTCCAGTTCTACGATAGAAAGTGACCCCACGGTATTGAGAACTCCGGGACCTGGGTCCTCTTCTACTTTTCTTCACCGGTTGTCTCTGCTGTGGTGGAGCAACGACGATCCTCTGCTCCATCGGAAAACCACCGTAATTACCGGAGAGATCCAACTGCTGCTGCTGAGACAGCGGCGGTGCCGATTCTCCGCCGGTTAACGGAAACAACTCCTTGGTAACAAACTCATTTACCTCGAAATCAGCTCTGAGAATATCAAATGCGTACCCATCAGTGCGATGATCGGAACACGAAATGAACTCCTCATCACCGGCAGTACTTGATGTTTCCACGTTCACAATAGAAGAATTAGATGTACCGGAATTCTCAATTTGTCCAAATGACAGTTCCTTCACCTTCTCCGACGTCGTTACAGTTTCCATAGCATCTTCCTCGATACCGAGATTAAGGTCAAACATCTCGAAACACACCCAAGTATATTTCACCCCACCCCACTAACTTCAGCAACAACAATCAACTCAAAACACGAAGAACAATCAAGAAAAGGGGGTTTTCACCTTATGGGGTTGTTGCAGACATTGACATTTATAGAGGGTGAAGGAAGAAAAGGGGTTACAGTGGGGTGTGGGGGTGGGGGAGGGGAGGTGAAGAAATGGTGAAAATGGAATCAAATGGGGCAATGGCCGGCCATGAATTTATAGAGAGAGAAGAAGAGGAAGAAGAAGAGATTTTAGTGGAAACTGGCAATGGAGAAAATGCGTTGTGTGTGTATTATTTTGGATATTTATTGATTCGACTAATTTAATTATATTAATTGTAATATGATAATGATGTGAGTTAATCTTACTAATTGAGGTTTGAAGATGGTATAATATTCGAGACTTTATCACTATTTCGAGTAAGTAAAGAATTTATTTTCGAAAGAACTTCGACTCAAATGCTATTAATTATAATATGATAATAATATGAGTTATTCTCATTAATTGAGGTTTGAGGATGGTAGAGTATTCGAGAACTTATCACTATTTCAAAGAAGTAAAGAAACTATTTCTGAAAGAACTTCGACTCAAGTGCTATTAATTATAATATGATAATAACATGAGTTAATCTCACTAATTGATGTCTGAGGTATGAGGACGGTAGAGTATTCGAGACCTTATCACTATTTTAAGGAAGTAAAGAGATTGCTTGTGAAAAATCTTAGACTCAAGTGATATTAATTATAATAGGCGGAATGACCTGAGAGTCCCTTGTACTTGGTTTTGTTTGTCAGTTGGATGTTTATACTTATGATTTTGCCAATTGAATACTTAAACTTGATGAAACTCAATATATTAAACTCCTCTAACCATTGACCAAACTTATGTGGCAATTTAATTATTGAGTTGGCAAGATGTGTGATTTAATGCACAAAAAGAGCGTGAAGATGACATGTTTGACCAAAAAATTTTAACAAAAAAAAAGAAAAAGAAAATAAAAAGATTAGAAAAATTAAAAATTAAATATACTCCATTATTTCTTCTTTTTTTCCACCCACCCAAACCCCTTTTTCCTTCTTCCTTTCCATCTCCATTTTTTTCTTCTCTTTTTTTTTTCCAACTTTGTCTTACTCCCCAAATTACAAATGAAATTATGCTACAATTTATAAGTGATAGATATATCTTTTTCTTTTTTTAACATCAAAATATTTTTCAACAAGGAAAATTTTTTAACAGTGCTTAATAAGTTTAGAAAATAGAAAAAATTAGAAGGAGAGTATACTCTTTGGTAATAATGGTATCAAATTACAGTGTTCTTTTCCTCCACAATGAATGAGGTATATTACTCTCTCATTTTTCCTTTTTTAAATTCATCACTGACTGCCGCTGCTTTACTTTAATAATTCTCTACGCTTCTACGCTATCCAATTCTAATTTGGATCGTCCTAATATATTATCCTCTGTTTCTGTACGAAGAAAAATGAACAATAAAAAAATAAAGGAAATGGAGATGGTGAAAAATAAGGGGAATGAAGATGGTGATTGTAGGATGGGGAAAGTGGAGGAGGAGGAAAGTGAGGGAAACCTAATTTTATTTTATTTAAAATAGAAAATTTATTACTTTTGTTATTTATTTAATTTTTTTATTAATAATTAAAAATAGTTATGGAAATATTATGATATGACATTAATATATATGATGTAGAAATATCATTTATGTAAGTGAGAGTGAGCTACATACATGATAGGAGGGGTTTAAAAATCTCATTTTAATCGAGTTCAAGTATTCGGTTGGTAAAATCGTAACTATAAGGGTCCAACTAACCAACGGAGCCAAGTACAAGGGCCTCTCGGGTCATTTCGCTATTATAATATGATAATGATGTGAGTTAGTCTCACTAATTGAGGTATGAGGAAGGTAGAATATTCGTGACGTTATCACTATCTTGAGGAAATAAAGAAGTTGTTTTTTAAAGATCTTCAACTCAAGCGATATTAATTATATTATGATAATGACGTGAGTTAATCTCACTAATTGAGGTTTGAGGATGGTAGAGCAGCATTCGTGACGTTATCACTATCTCGAGACAGTAAAGAGACTGTTTCTGAAAGATACTCAGCTCAAGTGAACTAATTCGATAAACTCAAATTTGGATCATGTAAGATTTGATGAAACACTCCATATGAAGAATTTGTCTCCCGAAATAAATTGAAAGTGTTCGGACTTTAGAACATAAGAGTGTAGTCTATTAATTAATAAAGTGAATTGAAAATTATAAAATTAAAATGATTTTTCATGAAGCTTGATAGAAAAAATATCTAGTATTTATCCAAATAAAAATAACAAATATCTCATAAAATACTTGAACCCGAGGATTTAAAAAAAAATGAATTTAAAAGAGTAGAATCAACATTATTAAGTTGCCATTTTTAGTATAAATCCAAACATTTACATTTTAGTTGTTTAAGATAAGATTTTACTACAAATTCAAATTTTCTATAGTTATATAAAAGACATTTTTCAATAAAAGTATGTGATGTAATTGTAGCCAAATAATATCACAAAAATATAAGTAATTGTTTTTAAAAAAATCAAGTATTTGAGTTAGTTGTAAAATTAATTAATAATTTATATATTCTCAATTTTAATAATAAAAATAATTTGCTGGCTAAAAACAACAACAATGGACTTTTCCCTTTTCTGTTACTGATTCTCTATTCCAATTACTTTCACTTTAATGCCACTTATAGGCGGCGCGTGCTATTTACTTGCTTATTACCGGAGTTTTTTTTTATTTATAATCGAGTGTTCGTAGGATATCTTCGGTGGATCGAAAAATATTATATAAACTTTTTTTATATTAAAGGCTAGAAATCAAAAATTCTGATTAATGAAGGAATAATCTCTTTTTATGCACCATATTTTTAATGGTCATTTCCTCGCTTATTTGCTAATTCTTTTGTGGGGACCACACCAACTTAGGTGGATTCGTAGTGTTTCATTAACTTTAGCGTGATTCAAATCCTTAACTTATCGGGTCAATAGTGAAGATGCGCAATCAGCTGAACAAGTTAATCTAATTTTAATTTTTTGTTAATTTTATTGTAAATAAAATAATTTTTAACTATCCAAATATGCACAATTTTATCATACTACATATTTTGAAAAGAATAATATTATCTTTCAAATTATGTATTCCATAGTGTTTCACATAATTTGAACAAAAAGTAAAGAAATTGAACCCTAGCTTATACAAAAAGTACTAATACTTTCTTATTTTCAATTTGATGATCGAATATCTATATTAACTATTAAGATTTGATTAAATCTGAATTTGAATTTGTATTGCAAGAGCCTATTGTCAATCTTTATTATTAGTCAACAAACATCATAATATTTGTACCTCTCCTTAGTAAAAACAGATTCATGATTTAAATTTTACGAGTACAAACTTTAAGATTTTTACTACCCAATTCATTATGTTTTTAATGTTATGAATTCATATTTATTATTTATTACAGTTTTACTAATTTTACATATATAAAATCATGTTGAAGTTCATAATATTAAGGTCAGATAAACCTGGCATAGTGACATTCGGACCATCCCTATTTTGTAAGTAATGATTGTGATTTTATTCTACCACAATTATTCAAATAAAAAAAGTCAATCTTTTGCCCCTTAACCTTAAGCAGAAGGACAAAAAAGATATTATTGATTTTCTTGCTCTCGCTCCTCATTTGCGCTCTTTAAGCCAACTTTGCTCTTTGGGAGGTGAAAGAGCGATTGAAGCGGATATTTTGAAATAAAGTTTGATTCTTTATCGGATCATAAAAACCTACTTTCTGAAGATCTTTTCCTTCTCTTCGGGATCGAACATCAATT
>JAPFFP010000113.1:1192293-1237293 GCA_026153255.1 Solanum medicagineum | reverse complement strand
AAAAAAAATCAAAAGACGTAGATTCTTAAGAATTTTTCTTTGTGTATATTTATAAGTACTCAAGGATCAATACAGATTCACATCACCTAAGATCACTTAAGTTGAAAATTTTAGAAGTATAAACTTAAACTCAAGACCTATAGTTAGAAGTTGAGGGACTTTATTCATCCCATCACGTCCATTCAGCTATATTGTATGCATCTTCAAAATTAGGTAACTAGCCATGAAATATCATGTTATGGAGTTCAAGACAAGTCTTTTTTTAATATTTTAAAAGGTAGATCTTTTTATAATTTTTTGATATAATTATAATATTTGTAACGCAATGATTCGATTAATTCAGATTTACATGACATACAACCTATTTAAGTAAAAAAATGCTTGAGGTTCAAACTCAAATTCAATTCATATGATAAAAAATAGAAAGAATTCCATTTATCCACTCTACAATTCCATCTTGGTTAAGATGTTTTATTTAGACGAGTATCGTACAAGCTTGGGTTGAACCTATTTCCATCCCTAATTTGAACCAAAATTTAAAATAAGATATTGATTCCTCAAAATGCTTGAGGCAACAAATGTAGAAAATGATGTTTGGGCTATTATGAACTAAAATTGACATAAAATTCTTGTCACAATGGAATATTTTAAATTTAAATTTATAAGAAGTGATGTTGAATATATTTTGTCCTCATCAAATAAAGTTGTATTATTCAACTTGAAAATTACTATTGTTTGATTCGAATATTTTTCATAATTGTGTTCTTCATCATTTCATTTTTTGTCTTTTGACATGAAAAGAGATGGAAAAGGAAACTAGACAAGAATAAGTAAAAGTTGACAATTCAATATTAGAAAATTTTTTTGGTGAATAAGAACATAATTCACAAGTGATATTTGAAAAAAGTAAAATATACATAAATTTTACTCTAGTTTTATATAATTGAAAAGTTATTTTTAATATACCCTCAACTTAAAATAAAAAAAATATCTAATATTGAATCTTTTATAACTTTCAAAAAGAATAATGATATTTCAGAACTTATGTAATAAAATTTTATTGTTATTGCAAACATGAGATGAGTGTTTGATACTTTGTTTGTAAGATTGAAAAATATAATAGGAAATATTAATTTTTATTTTTTTTAAAAGGCATGTTGACAATATAAGAGCCGTAATTTATACTTGACTAAGGTTCCAAAAAAAGAAGAAAAAAGAAAGAAATTATCTTATGAAGTCGACTTCATACGTTCTTTTACTTATAGAAATAGTCATGCCAATCTTTTCGTTCATATTCATCTTACAATTTTAGTTTCTATGGGGTCACGAATAACGGCATGGACTTAGATGGATCGTCAAATTACATTTTAGATGGATCATGCACGCTAAGAACTCAATGGGATTAGAGGGGACAAGAGATTCTATCAGAAGGTAGGCTTAAAAATAATCATTTTTTTTGAAGCAAATTATTTATATTCATATATCCCCTTATATTTATGCTTCTTCTACTATTAAAATTTGTATGTTAACATCATGCTGATGCAAACGCCTACCCTATATATAGGGGTGGCAAAATTAAGATTGTCCAACCCGTCCGGCCTGTTGAAGTTTGGATGGGTTACACCCAATAATTAACTCAATCTATCTCTCAACCCAACCTATTTAAAATTGGGTTGATATGCAACCTGAATTGACGCAAGAGAATCTTGTTAAAATATTTTCAAAACATTTATTTTTAATTTGATATGTTTTATATAGCCATAATAAAGAAAAAAATAATATAATTAAGTACTAAAATATTGCAAATGAATAAATAAAATAAGTAAAATTATTAAAAATTGGGTCAGGTTGGATCTTGACCTGTTCTATAACCCGTTACTCAACCCATTTTGACCCAAGCACATTTCGGTTGGGTTGGGTCTTGACCAGTTTGTTGTCTTGATCCATTATAACTCGCTCAAATTTGACTCAATCCGCGCTATTGTCACCCCTACCTATATGATATACTAACGAGTATCGCAAAGGATTAAACTCAGTTACATATGATACTGATATGGTATCAATATACCAACAGAGTACCACAAAAAATATTTTTTACTAATTTAGAATTTAATAAATAAATTTGTGGTTTAAATAATTTTCTCTTAATTGTTCTATTTCTTAATAAAGAGCCCAAAACTATATTATACCGATGGCATATCACAAATAATTAAGCTACACTTATATGATATCTATATGGTATCACCATACCATTGGAATGTCAAAAAGCATATACTTTATTTTGTACTAATTTAAAGTTTAATATTTTTTAGATTATTTCCTACATATTTCTTAAAAAATAGAACATAATCCTATGTGATACTAATGCGGTATCAATGTACCATCAAAGTATCACAGAGGGTTGAACTCATCCTATATGATACCGATATGGTATGTATACAACTCTAGAGTATCACAAAGGACTGACATCATGCTCTAGTTATGCTAATGTCATGGATGAAATAAAAAGAGAAAAATGGGTAAATAATTTGAGTCATGGATCCATTATTAAAGACAAATAGTTTGGATTAAATTCAAGGAAAAATTACACACACGCGTGCGCGCGCACACACACACACACATACAAAAAAGTAAAAAGTTTACAAAAAAAGTAGCCTAAGTTTATTTACATAAAAAATAGCCCAAAGTCAGAGAAGCTATACGTGACTATACAATATAGTTTGTCAAAATTATAAAAATATACATCACTACACAATGTCTATTACTTATACATAAGCTATACACTAAATATAGATTATGATATACAAATATACGCTGACTATACAGCAAGGTCTGAATGCCCAAAACTGTAACAAATAACCAAAGATCAGCCAAATGACTACCTTTGTAATTAAAAAAAAATGAACTATATTAGGCAAATAATTTTTCTTAGTGAATTGTAGGTGTAATTATCCTTAAATTCAATTTGAGTAATAATTTCACGTTGAATCTATTTTGTATAATTTTCTCTATATAAAAAGCAAAACAACTCACTAGTCTAGCTCCATGAAAATATGTTTGTTGATTAGGCCCTGTCAAGTTTAATTAGGCCCTTTTAGACTCTACAAGAATCACAAGAACAGTTCACTTTGCACTAACGGCAGTTCACATTGTCCATTCTTTTCTAGCACTCTCCCGTCTCATTTTATACGACATTATTTTAAAAATCTTGCTTTTTCTCTCGAACAACCCTGCCAAATCAATGGGTGTCAGAGAACTCTAAGTATAATAGCAATAGAAAGAACTCTTTGAGCCCAAATCATTCAAAGAGTTCACCAAGCACGAGCTTGAAGCAGCTAAAATCATCAGTAATAATGGAACCCCATCAATTTAATATGTATCTATTAAAGACAAGGAATATAAGCTCTGATTACTCGGTTTAAAGTTGATCTGTTATTGTATGCAGATGAAGGAATGTAAATCACACATGCTAAGAAAACCAACCATCAAAAACAAACTACTCCATAAAAATCCTTAATTCCATACCACGTAAAGTAATAATCCAGCTAAAATGGAAACTCAAAATGTAGGCAGGGAAAAGCCAGGCAAGGAGCCCGTACTTTTCCTCCCACTGAATATCTTTCATGTCTTGGACCACCAAAGTAGAACAAAAGAACAGACTAAACAAACAAGTAAACAAAATACTTTCTAACATGCTTTCACAAAAGAGAAGTCCTTTTACTGAGAAACTCCGAGCCACTTTGAGAAGTTGTCGAACTCTGCATAGTCGGAATCTGAGATCATGGTCTTGTACCACGAATGGCTTGCACTCCTGATAGCTGCTGCCTCCTCCTGCAACCAAAAAAATGGAATCAGGAAAACAGTGGAAGCAGTATCCATGATGCAGCACGTACAGATTCACTGATGTTCCTTTTAGAGAGCACAGAACAGGAGTCATCTATAGGAATAGTTATTTAGTACTTATGCACGTGTAATCCTGTGGCATACTCATACAAGAACTTAAATAGGAAGAGGAGCTTCTCAAGCATAATACAGTAGATACAGTGGTAAAGCAACATCTTTATTATCTAAATACCATTTCTAATTTCCTTAGCATCTAGCAGCTAAGTTGCTCAGACTCCAAAAATATTGCCGCACCCGTGTTGAATCCTTCAAAAATACACTATTTTGGGAGGATACAACACGATATTTTTGAAGAGTCCGAGCAACATAGTCTAACTATCTTTTCCACACTCAACCAAATTCACATTTGCCAAACATATGTCAACATTGCTTCAAGACTCAGGCTTTTGATGCACTTAGTACTTGATCTTAATTAATTAAAAGTCCCAGAAAGTAAGAACTTCCCCACACATATATCACTACAATAGAAATAAGAATTTTCCTAGCACCTTCAAGTAACATACTAGAAGGAGCCGAAGACAACTGAACCAAGTATAATACCATCAGCAAATCAAATTAATGATTAAGGTACTTGGCAAAAACAGTGGACTATTTCCTATAATTAGGTAGCATAACTAAGGGTGTACAGAAAATGGACTCCTGTTCGGTAATAATAGATTCACAAATCATAGTCACAGCAGAATTATATTATTCCACACAAAACCAAGTTTAGTAATTAATCGTACCAATTATTTAGAACTCCTCTATAATCTAGACTTCAATACTTAACATGGCTACATGGGCAAATATTTGCTTACTTTGTTTAACATGATTCTATGAACAAATAATTGCAATTAGTTCTTTAACCATAACAGAATATATATCAATTTGATTGAAGCAAGTAATAAGATTAGGCAAAAGATCTAAAGATTATACCTTTGTAATTTGATGTCTCTTCTTGTCGAGCTTCTCCTTCTTGGCCTTGACGCGCTGGGCCTCGGCCAAAAGGGACATCCTCCTGGCTGTCTTTGCATAAGGATTGAGTTTCAGCAACACATTCAAGTTCTTCAATGGATTCTTCTTCAAAGTAGCCCTCTTGTTAACATCCTTCTTGATTGGCCTAACAACTGACTGCACCTCATCAGAGTTGATGATCCTAGCAAGATCAGCATTCACCATCTTTGGCCTTGGCAACAAATGCCCCTTCTTCTTCAGTGATGGCTTATCGAATTTACCATAAATGTCATCCAATTTCTCATAAGCCGATTTAGTCCAGATGACAAACCTACCAAGGTGACCACCTGGAGCAAGCTTGAGCAGATTCAAACGATCCACATGGCAAATATCCACACCAGGAATATTCCTGAATGACTTCACAAGCTTAGCTCCTTCAGTTCCATACACAATCAATGGACCTTTCCGGGAAATGTAACGACGATTGCGCATTTTCCCCTTTCCAGGACGAATAGCATGGCTGTCCTTAGCCTTCTCGGCATCTGGGTAAGCACCAATTTGCTTCAAAGCTTTGATAGCATTGCTAGTCTTCTCAATACCCTCGATTGAATCAGAAACAACGAGAGGGAGCTCAGGGACCGATTCAATACGATGTCCACGTGCGAGAACCAATGAAGGAACGGAAGATGCAGCAATAGCAGAAGCAACAGCATACCTTTTCTGGTTAACAGGGATCTTCCTATGCCATCGGCGCCAGATCTTCGTCGGAGCAAACATCCGTCCCCCACGACACATGTTCCCAAAAGCTCCCTGACCAGCACGGTGGGTACCACCACCGGGAACACGAGGGATACGTGACACAGCACGTCCAGTACCCCATGACTCAGCGGAGGTCTGGTGACCGGCTTTCTTCGACACTGCATACGGCTGTCGGGCGTTTTTGGAAATGTTGGAGTGGACGTAGGTGACGACATCAGGACGGATCGGAGCCTTCATGACGGAGGGAAGGGGAACGGCGGCGACATCGGTGGCCATGTCATTTTCTAGGCTTTGAACGGTGGTGGTGGGAATGGCGGCGGCGGTGGCCATTGCAGGGGAAGCTGCTAGGGTTTTTTGGGTAGAAGAGTAGAGTGAAACCTTAGGAGAAAATTAGGGTTTCGACCTGAAATGTGAATATATAGCAGAGATAAAAGTAAATGGGCCTGAATGAGATGTTGGGCTTAGGCCCATAACTCCTTCTACAACTTTTCAAGACTTCATGGACGGCCTCCAACTTGGTAAGCCAATTTTCGTATATAATCATTTAAAAATACTTTAATTATGTTGTAATCATAGTTATAACATTGTTTGTATAATAATATTTGTATATATTTATATATTCATTATACAATTCATAAGTTTTGTATTGCATTCGTATATTTTTCTATATAATTAGAGCATGCCGTTTGTATAATTCGCTATAATTTATAATTTTTGTATAGCGTTCATATATTTTTGCTATGCAATTCGCGCACGTCACTTGTATAATTCGTTATATAATTTACAATATTTGTATATTTTGTTATACAATTTAATTCGCACACAATTTCTATCATGTACAATATTCATATAAATTGTACGAATTATATAAAAATTAAACTATAAAAAAGAGTAACATCATATTTTTCATTCAAAGTTGTTAGTGAGATGTCCCAAATATTTGAACCTCTATGTGCATTATGCACCACGTATATCTCTTCTGGTTGTATTTCATATTTCTTGAAATCAAAGAAGAGATATACCAAATGGATATTCGATTAACATTCAGAAACATTTCTTCCCAAGGCTTATGGTCTTGTCCAACATCTCAAAAGGGTCTTAAGCCTTGTTGTGCAGGAAAAAATTCTCAGCAAAATGGAGATTCCAACAGCAATTCAGGTTGGGTATTTCACTTCAGTTTTAAAAGTTTTTTGACCATTCATTGATATATAGCTGTAGACCATTTTCATTGATAGCTGGCTTGACCTTTTCTTGATATTGTGAAATCTGCCTCAAAGTTTGAGTCTTTTAGTTGCAAGTCAGTAGCTTTAGATAGAAGAATGGTGATTCTTGTGAAATTTGCCTCAAAGCTTGAGTCTTCTAGTTGCAAGTCAGTAGCTTTAGACAGCAGAATGGTGATTCCAACAGCAACTCAGGTTGGGGATTTCACTTCAATATCAAATTTTTTGACCATTCATTGATATATAGCATGACTCTTTTCTTGATGTTGTTGAAATTGTTGTTCTTTAGTTGCATATCAGTAGTTTCAGACCATTTTCATTAGTAACTGGCTTGACCCTTTTCTTGATATTGTGAAATCTGCCTCAAAGTTTGAGTCTTTTAGTTGCAAGATAAGTTGCTCGGACTCTCCAAAAGTGCTGCCGCACCCATGTCGGATCCTTCAAAAATACACTCTTTTTGGAGGATCCGACATACAGCCGTCGATATTTTTGAAGAGTCCGAGCAACATATTGCGAGTCTGTAGCTTTAGACAGCAGAATGGTGATTCCAACAGCAACTCAGATTTTGGATTTCCCTTCAGTAAAAAAAAATTGGCCATTCATTGATATATAGCTGGAGTCTTTTCTTGATGTCGTTGAAATTGTTGTTCTTTAGTTGCAAGTCAGTAGCTTTAGACAGCAGAATGGTTATTCCAGCAGCAACTCAGGTTGGGTGTTTCACTTCAACATAAAAAGTTTTGGCCTTTCATTGATGTATAGCTTGACCCTTTTCTTGATGTTGTTGCAACATTGTTGTTCTTTAGTTGCATATCAGTAGTTTTAGATCATTTGACTAGTAACTGGTTCGACACTTTTCTTGTTGTAGTGAAAATGCCTCAAAGCTCTATAGCTGTATATTAGTAGTTTTCGAGCATTTTCACTATTAGCTGGCTCGATCCTTTTCTGATTAAGTGAAAACTGCTGCAAAGTTCTAGGTTTTAGTTGCAATTCAGTAGCTTTAGACAGCAGAATGGTGATTCCAACAGCAACTCAGGTTGAGGATTTCCCTTAAATGTAAAAAATTTTGGCCATTCATTGATATATGGCTTGACCCTTTTCTGCCTCAAAGTTTGAGTCTTTTAGTTGCAATTCTGTAGCTTTAGACAGCAAAATGGTGATTCCGACAGCAACTCAGATTGGGGATTTCCCTTCAGTATAAAAGATTTTGGCCATTCGTTGATATATAGCTTGAGCCTTTTCTTGATGTTGTTGAAATTGTTGTTCTTTAGTTGCATATCAGTAGCTTTAGACCATTTTCATTAGTAACTGGATTGATCCTTTTCTTGATGTTGTTGAAATTGTTGTTCTTTAGTTGCAAGTCAGTAGCTTTAGACAGCAAAATGGTGATTCCAGCAGCAACTCAGGTTGGGGATTTCACTTCAGTGTAAATTAATTTGGTCGTTCATTGATAT
Source organism: Solanum medicagineum (assembly GCA_026153255.1). NCBI lineage: Eukaryota > Viridiplantae > Streptophyta > Magnoliopsida > Solanales > Solanaceae > Solanum > Solanum medicagineum. The sequence continues at coordinate 1,229,027 of JAPFFP010000113.1, read as the reverse complement.
GTATCTTGGCCCTCTTCTTGATGCTGTCAAAATTGTTGCTAAATTGCTGTTCTTTAGTTGCATATCAGTAGTTTTAGACCAGTTGATTAGTAACTGGCTCTTTACCTTTTTTGTTATAGTTAGAAGTTAAAGCTGCCTCAAAGTTTTAGCTGTATATAATTAGTTTTCAACCGTTTTCACTAGTAGCTGGCTCGATCCTTTTCTTGTTATATTGAAAATTGCTGCGAAGTTGTAGCCTTTTAGTTGCAATTCAGTAGCTTTAGACAGCAGAACGGTGATCCCAACAGCAACTCAGGTTGGGTATTCCACTTCAGTATCAAAATTTTTTACCATCCATTGATATATAGCTCGACCCTTTTCTTGATGTTGTTGAAATTGCTGATCTTTAGTTGCATATCAGAAGTTATCAACCATTTTCACTAGTAACTGGGTCAACCTTTTTCTTGTTATAGTGAGAACTACTGCAAAGTTCTAGTCTTTTAGTTGCTATTCAGTAGCTTTATACAGAAGAATAGTGATTCCAATAATATCAACATCAAAACAGGTGGGTTATTGCGCTTCTGTATCTCTTTTTGACCATTCCTTGATATATGGTTTGAACCTTTTCCTGATGTTGTTGAAATTGTTGCCAAGTCGCTGTTCTTAGTTGCGTATCAGTAGCTGTCTGACTATTCGTTAGTAACTGGTTCAACCCTTTTCTTGTGATAGTGAAAACTGCTCCAATGTTCTACGCTTTTAGTTGCGACGCCGTATAATTTGTTTGACCATTCGTTGAAATATTGTTTGGCCCTTTTCTTGATGTTGTTGAAATCGTGCCTATTTATGTTCTTTAGTTGCATATAAGTAACTTTCGGCCATTCACTAGTAATTGGCTCGACCTTTTTCTTGTTCTAGTGAAAACTCCCAAAAAATTCTAGTCTCTCAGTTGCAATTCTGTAGCTCTAGAGTCTAGACCCATTCTTTGATATGTGCTCGACTATTTTCATTCCATTGTTGAGGCTGTTGCCAAATTTTGTTTTTTAGTTTCCGTGGTTAAGAACTGAAAAGCTAAATTTACCCTTTAGTCTAAGCAACATATGGGGGTGATGAACAGCTAGAAATATTATGTATAATTTGGGATGCTTTAAAAGATGCAAGCTTTACCATTTACTACATGGATTATAGTGCAATCCTTTTAGGTCATGGTTGTAGAGGACAACCCAGTATTTAAATTCAGTGGGTGCACCTATTGGCGGAGACAAGATTTTCACTTATACATGAAAAAAAAACCTTAAATAAGGTTCGGATGAATCCCCTCTAGCTCCGTCCCTGGTGCATCGTTTACATCCCAGATAGTTGATTCATGATTTATTGCATCTATCGCTGACTGGGAAGGAGTATTTGCAAATTTGTTTTATTGGGAAAGTGTGCTGTACTAGCGCTACTATCTGCTGCACAACTGGAATCAGGAGAACGCGGATGTGGTTGTTAGGATTTAACCATAGGCTGATTTAAAAAGACAAAAAGTTTGCTATTTACAAGCACTGAGTGCCAATTCTCTCTAGGGAAAACTTTACTGGTTTTGGAAACCCAAGAAAGAACAAGAAAGAAATAGGACAAGGTATCAATTTTGTTTGGGTACTTCTTCAGAAACTACTCGGGATTGTGTCGAGTACATTTCTCTTCGACTCTTACTCCTGTTGAATTCAATGGGAAAAAGGTTCAGGCCCTCATATTCTAGGAAGAGTCAGCTGCTTAATCCAATCTCGGTTTTGCTTTTCTAGCATCCCTCGTTCCTCGAGAATGTATCTGTTTGAGGATAGAAAAAGGAAAGGAGAAATATACAGGTTAACGATAGAGTTGGGGATGGAAGTCTGGTGTTGTTAGGGCATTATAGTCGGAAGTGTTATGCTTAGGCTTCAAAACGAGGACTCCAACATTGAGAATGATAAAGAAATTAGATTTGAAACATGATAAAGGGCGTAGCAATTAGAGAAAGAGGAGGATAAAGGGAATAAGAACGAAGATAAAAGTTCTTCTCCATGAATTTCATGATTCATCATGAAATTCTTGGAAGTTCAAGCAAGTGTTCAATATACACTTTAACTTAGAAAATATCAACCTTAAATAAATGTCTTATATTCTCACGAAGCATCTTTACACAAGCTGCACTTCACTTATCCTCTTATCCTAGCACTTCCAGTCCACTTCCTCGAGCAGGGTGGTGAGGAGTTCCTATCCACCTCCTCAAATAGATGGACAAATTTTTTTTTTTGGTCGAACAAATAGGAGGACACATGCTTTCTACCTAGTATCATTGTTAAGATAACTATTACTAAAGCAACTCTCTAGAATACAAAGTACACCATTGCACACTCGCATATTATTTTGATCAGTTGAATAGACTACTCGAGCACCTCAATGTAAAGTTTTGAGACTACTAAATAGGGACAGTAACCTCAATTTATGCCAGGTACTATATAGAATGGAAAAAGAGCTCGACTTCCTTGGTTGAGTCTGAATGTCGTCTCATAAACCATCCACTGTTATCAGATCCAAGATCATATATTATATCATTTTGATTCAGATAAACGCTTTGCAGGGAGTCCAACAATCTGCTAGTTATATATTGGTCTCCTCCTAGGATCTTTTTATCATCTGAATAAGGTAATAATATACGTCTACTGTATGCCAATACTATCTCGGCAATAATGCCAACTTATATTGAGCTTCAACTCCACTTATGTGGACAGGAAACGAAACACCCAAACTCTTTCTGTTATGATAAGTTTGTATTATGCGTACTCATGGGAGCCAAAGCTCTTGACATCGGGATATCCTGTCCAGTCTGTCACGTCAATTGTCAGCTTTTGCGCCATTTAGAACCATGAGATGAATTTTTTCTCCAACTTTTGTCTATTGACCTCTCATCTATCCTTAGTTTCATTGATAAATAATTATGTTTTCATCCTTGGAGTAACCAGTAAAAGTTGCTGCCATGTGATCAGGAGGTCACGGGTTCAAGCCTTGAAACAGCCTCTGGCAGAAATGCAAGGTAAGGCTGCATACAACAGACTCTTGTGATCGGCCCCTTTCCCGGACCTTATGCATAGCGGGAGCTTTAGTGCACCGGGCTTGCCCTTTGCCCTATCCATGTACTATTGATGCTTTCTCTGTTTTGAATATCCTCTTTCCTCGATTATACTCATTATTTTCCTCGTGTAGGCGATAAATTCTCAACCGATTGGGACAAAGCCTGGTCAAGCTTCAGGAAGCGAAGCAAGAAGAACATCTTCTCAAACATCTTTCCGCGATTCTCTCCAGACAAGTATGTAACGTGGAATCCTAAACGTTCTGACTATCCATTATCTGAAGAAGTTGATCCTATTAAAAGAGCAGAGAAATCAAACCTTATGCTATGGACAAGTCCACAATTCACTCTTGTTGGAGCAATTATTATTGTAACATTTCTTTTGGTCTACTCCATTCTTGCTATAACAAAATGAGCTTTTCGAAAGGTAAACATCCCTTAATATTAGATCGATGCAGCTGCGTATATATGTGAAAAAAATGTTATGGTCGATTCGTTTAAAATTGTATCAATGAAGAAAATGTTAGTCTTGCTGGTATGTTAGTTGTGTCTTGTGAATTATATCTGGTTTAACAGGAATCACCAGTGGCTGCTAAAAGAGAGAAAAAATTGCTACAATTTCTCTTGACATTTAAACTCAATTTTATTAATTCAAGTGAATTGCTTACTGTAACGACCCGCCCGCTAGTGATATTGTCCGGCCCTCACGGCTTTAAAACACGTCACTAGTAGGTAAGTCATGTTTACTTATATATAGCATTTCTCCTGTATTTTGCTAACGTGGGACTACTATCTAAAGATGAGTTGTTATACTTACTGCATGAAAGACTTGAACAGATGAATATATGCATCAGAACTTATCCTTCAACAACAATGACATAGCCAGTATAATCCTACAAATAGGGTTGGAGGAGTATGGGTGTACGTAGACTTTACGCTTATGTTTGTGGAGGTAGAGAGGTGTTTTCTGATGAACTCTCGACTCAAGTTTGTTCTGCAGTAGGAAGCTATGATGAAAATAGTGGAGGGAGAAGTAATGTCATATGATAATGCTAGCAAAACAATAACAATAATGGTAGTGGAGCAGAAAATTGCTCTAGACTAGAATCATGTTCTACCACTAAGAAGGGAGAAAAAACTCGACTACCTACTAACTATTTATTCTATTCTTTAATTTTTTTGTTCTTCTATTTAGGATCACGTCTTTGTTGAGCTAAACAACAACTACTACTACTACATGTCTAGTGGAATTTCACAAGTGAGGTCTGAGGAGGGCAAAATATACGCTGATGCTATCACTATCTCATAGAAATAGAAATATTGTTTTCGGAAGACCCTCGTCTCAAAAATTCTTATTGAGCTAAAAATATGTCAATTTAAAGTGATCGAAAATTCTCACGAAGTGGAATCTCATCATTTAGGATCACGTCTTTGTTGAGCTAAACAACAACTACTACTACTACATGTCTAGTGGAATCTCACAAGTGAGGTCTGAGGAGGGCAAAATATACGCAGATGCTATGACTATCTCATAGAAATAGAGATATTATTTCCGGAAGACCCTCGTCTCAAAAATTCTTATAGAGCTAAAAATATGTCAATTTAAAGTGATCGAAAATTCTCACGAAGTGGATGAAATTCCTTCATCCACAACCTAGATTTGCTCTACTTGGAGATGCAGACAATGGCGGAGTTAGCCTATAGTCAGGGGTTCCTCCATTCGGCAGAAAAATTATACTATCTATATATGATTAGAATTATATATATAATAGATGTTGAACTCCCTTCAACTAATTAGTGTGTTCACTTCTTCAAATTTTAAATTCATTAGTGCATATTCCGACTCTGCCACTAGATGCAGAGCATATACTTTGTGCAAAACCTACCAATCACATTACAACTCAAAATCTACTTGTTATTTTTTTTTTAACAATCATAATGGTGTGTTCTTAACTAACATCAAGGATTTCCCAAAAAGAGAGATACATTGAATTCACATCACATATATAGAATTTCATCAAAATTATTGGTCTTTGTTATTGACTTCAAACTTTTTACTACAATGTTTTTAATACTCCTCCATTAGAGGACAGTAATTTGACTTGTCTGCTTCTTTGTTCTCAAAAAGAGGAACATATTATAGTAATTTGCTAATGGAGGACATAGAATTTTGGAATTTCATGTAGACAAGATTTAATTGTCTGGTGACATGGATAGTTTTAGGTCGGAGGATGCTTCGTAGCTATAATTTGGATAATTACATCTCGTAATTATAGCTATAGCAGTGTTTGTATATTTTGCTATACAATTCACGCAACATTTACATAATTCGTTATACAATTTGCCGTTTTTGTATAGCGTGTGTATAATTTGCTATACAATTCACAACTTTCGTATGACATTTATATATTTCGCTATACAATTTGAACACAATGTTTATATAATTCGCAGTATTTGTATATTTCACTATACAATTCACGCAATGTTGGTATAATTCGCAATACAATTTGTAGTGTTTGTATAGTTTGTTAGACAACTTGTACATCGTTTGTATAATTCGTAATTCACGGTGTTTGTGTATATGATACTGTTCGCTATGCAATTTGCTGTATAAACTCAAACTGTAATTATATAAAAATATTAGTCGCGTTTCTACTAAAGGATAATTTCCAGATAAAATAATAAAAAATGACAAAAATACCCTTGAGATCACCGTGAAAGATATTTTTGTAAACAATTATTCTTAAAAATTATGCAGTATATATTATTTTTAATACAACAAATTAAACCGTCAATATAAAATGATCTCAGCATAACTGATCCCGATCAAACAACCCCCAAACATTGGAGTCTAGGGGATAAAGTTAGAAGTCCCCAAGCCGTGTGCATGTCATGTCAATTATTGACTTGAATAAATTTTTCTTTTCTTGTAAATCATCCAAATCATGGTTAGGCTTTTTTCTATATATAACTTTAACATCTTCTACTTCTAAATATGTGAAAGAAAAAAGGGAACAAATTTTTCATATTTATAGGTTGAGATTTTCTCATTTTTGGTTAAAGTTTATGAGTAATCAAGCCATGAAGAAAGAAAGATTTCCACCAAAGAGAGGCAAAATTAAGGTTAAAATTGTCAAATGTTTTGTGAAATTTATAGAAAATATTTTGTTTAGGAGATAATCCAAGCTTTGTTGTATAATTAGTATGTATGTTTTTATTACATGTAATCATTTGCTCGTTGTTTTTAATTTTTCGATGTGGTATATTAATGTTATTATCGTCTCATTAAATCTTCTCTCTCCCCCTTCCTCCCACACATACACACACTCTTTGTGCATACGTGAAGTTATTTTTTAAATTTGATATAATATGGTATTCAAAATTTACTGATTAAATTGATTCAAATTCGAACCACTTAGAATTGCGTTATATATGTAAACATTTTTATTGTGAACTAAGTTTCACATGGTGATAATAAAATTGTGTCCCTTTCAAATTCTTCACCAAATTTGGTAACTTGTACGCTTGTACTTACTTTTGTTGTCATTTATATAATTTTTTCAAGTATTTTTTTTTTTTGTTTTTCTTGATATTTAGTATTCGTATTGAATTACTTAAATTTAAAATATTCGCATAAAAAAGTTTCAAATTAAAGAATAAAATGCTTTTTAATAGAATTAGTTATATACTAGTAAAACTCAAATTCGAAACTTACGATTAAATATAAGAATATTTACCATTTATCACAATTTTTGCTCATATAACAAAGTAGAAAAAGAAAACAAGAAACTCTAGAGTTAGTTATGTCTCCATATGTAGGGACCAAAATGTGATTCATATCAACTCGTTGAATAAATTCAGATTGAAAACTCGTAACATAATATGATATTGTTTATTTTCGAATCAAATTTGCATATGTATTTTCTGTAAAAAAATTCACATGATTAAAAATATTTTATTTTATATGTAATTTTGTTTTCTATTTTGTTGATCATGCTTCGAAGATCAAATTCTATTTCTTTTTCCATTTTCCTATATAATACATACAAAATACAACACGACATGTGAATTTTCACGAAAAATGTATATGTTTACATGATCAATTTTATATAAAATTAAGTGTCTATTTGTGTACATTCGAAGTTAGAGATCATAAATGAACCAAATTAAAATACGAGTTTATATATTATGTCTATAAAAAAACTGAGTGAATAAAGATATTATAATATTTTAACACATACTATGTTCTTGGAAAGACAAATTCCTCCGACAAAATGTTCCCTTTATTGCTAACAACAAAATTCATCGTTAAAAAAGAAAAAAAAGGTTACTCAAACATTATTCCAGTCTCCCTGGGTACGAAGGAAGAGCTTCACCCTTCAACGTGAATTCAAATTTAGTCAATACTTCAATACAAATATCAGTGAGGAAAAAAAAAAAAAAAGTAAATGTTGGCAGCATAGTACATAGAATTTTTGTTGATGCTATTAGGGATCAGGGGATACGAGAGATGAATGATAATAACCTCAAGATAAAATGCAAGATTATTTGCATTTGGTTAAAGGTAATAATTCTAAAATTATCTATCTCGCCATTCATACTTTAACATGGGATGAGTTATCTTATATATATATATTTATTTTTATTTACACCGGGTGTCCGAGTCTCTTAGAGACTCGACTACTCCCGGGGGTGCACAGGCCCTTGGCAAGGAATTTCTCGCAAGTGCACCACAATTAATTCAAATTTCACCCAGTCCGATGGCCCTCAAAAATTATTTGCACCCAGTCGGTTTCGATCTTGCGACCTTGAAAGAGAATAAACCCCAAGGCTCAAATATATATGATGGATAACTACTCTCCCAACATATCCCAATCCATGAAACAACTGCCTATCTCATCCCTCCTACCAAACGACCTCTTAATCCTTTAGAGGTAGCAGGTACCTAGTGAAATAGACAAGCGGGGTGCATCAGCTTTGTCCACATTCAATGTTCATATACCAAATTGTATCATAAACTAGTATGAATGTCAGTAACACAATCACATTGACATGACAAAGCTAAGTGGCAGCCCAAAGAGATGGTAACTGGAAAACTCAAGACACTAGTTAATAGGCCGGAAGAAAAGTCATTGCAATATACTGAATATCGACCAAAGGCGACACTAAACCAGGTGCAAGAAGAAAGGATGCTGCTACTGATGCTACCTCGATAGTCCAAAAACCCCCAATTAATGGAAGACGTAATGGAAATATACACCTAGAATTAGATCGAGGTAGAAAAACGAAGGCATGGATCAAAATTTTTCATGACACCTGCCCTCAAGAATTATCATGGTAGTAGTATTATCATTATTGACGGCCAGGAAGAATGCAATGCATGCATGAAAGTATAATAGTAGTAGTAGTAAAATACAATAGCTCTCTTATGTGGCAGCAAAACAACCAGAGAATTTCAATTCATCACAAAATTCTGGAAAGAAGTCGCAACTCTCATCAGAACTGAGGGTAAAACCTAATAAAATAGAGATCAATTATTGGGGCATCACGACACAGATATGCTTACATTTCAACAAATTGCATCTGCACGCCAACATGAGTCTGCATCACGTAGTCATGAAAGAGCATGCACTGATAAGTGTGTATCATGTGCATAAATTTTGGGCCCAAGGATCAAGTGCGGCTATCAGGTTCATTGATTTGTAATGATGTTTTTGAAAGGCTAGCTTCCAGTTCATTTAACTCATCCACATCAAAGTCGTCGTCGTCGTCGTCGTCATAATTGTCATCCACTTTGTCATTTTGAGAAGTCTCACCACCATCATGAATATTCTTCTGGGCTGATGTCGAGGAGCTCGCCTCCTCTCTAGCAGAATCCTTGTTCTCCTGTAAAGGAAATGTAATCTACTTAGAAAATGATATGCAGGCCCTTTGTGTGTGACTAACAGCACAAAACGACAAATGCACATGGCAACAGTCACTTGTGTTTTTCTTCTTGTACTTGGGGCAGATACATTTGAGCCAACGGTCTTTAAGAAACCACCTTTCTATCTCCATGAGGTAGTGGTCAGGTCTTTGTACATTCTACCCTCCCCAGACTCTAGATATTGTGAGATTTCACTGGTATGTTGTTATTGTTAAGCAAGCACAAGCACATGGCATCAATTTCATGCTTCATCAAATTTCCAAACCAGAAGGTCATTTGTTACTTGGCATAGTTTCTTTAGTTTTGACTCTCAACGGAAAACCAGCAACTACATATAAGTACACACACATAGATTACCAATTCTCTTTCTAATAACACTTAACACTGTCGTAGACCAACCACCACCACATGAATGCACATATCTTGTGTACTTTCCAAAGTCATTGCTAGAGACAGACACCACACTTTGGCCCTAGCAAGCAAAAATTTACCTCTTCTATGATCAATAAGATATGTGGTTAAGTAAATACTTTCAAGTACATGCTTTAGTCTTGTCATTTTGAGCTCCATTCAGCACAGTAGAAGTCTATCAAATCTGCGTACTGTTTAAATGGAACAGAACTTCCGATGAAAGACCTAATCCTTGCCTAGTGCAACCAATCACTTAGGTCAATCTTTTTTTTTTTTTGGGATGAAGAGGGGAACCCGCGGCCGCTATCCTTTGGGTGCGCACAGGGTAAATCCAAGCTCCTATGCAATAACTCGCAAACCACATAGAAAGGTAGCCTGCACTAGGGAAGCCCAGTGCAACGACCTCGACCTAGAAGGCAAAACCCCTTGCTGTCGCTGGCAAGGAGTTTCAAATTTGAGACCTCTAACATGGAATCCCCAAGCCCAAACCACTGAGCCACCCCTAAGGATCCATCACTTAGCTCAATCTACATAACGTAATTTTAAAAAGTGCAGCAAAAAAGGTGAAGACAAGTACTACATCAACATTAAAAATTCAAACCCCAAAAGCAAGCAAATCACAAAGTGTCATTTAAAAGAACATGTGAAGAAACAGTACTAGAAAGTGATCTAACAACTAGGACATCCTCCCGTATTAAATGAGAAATCAATGAAGAAATTCATCATGATGATAACATCTAGAAGCAGCTCACATGGGAATTGTTTAATCTATCAATGCAATTTATTGCTAAAGTGAACAGAACATTATGTAGTGTTGTCTTTTGTGCTCTTACTCTTTGCTCTCTTATACACACAGCATAATTGCTCAGTCCCTGACATTTTACCCTATCCTTGATTATGCAGTAAGCCGGTACTATAGATCTATGACAGTGACCAGTGGACGATCAAAAATCTTGAATGCTCAAAACAGTCCAACAAAGGATATAGAAAAGCATAAAAAATTGATCATGACGTATTCACCTTCGAGGGTTCAGCAGACTGTTCTTCCCTATCATACTTGTCATAGGCCCCGACATCATCCACAAACCAGCTCGCATCCGACATGAACAGCTCACGACCACTGCCAGAAAGAGAGCATAAGATTTCTCAGTAAGTATATGCATCCACCAAAAGAGCTTTTTCCCAACTGATGAGCACATATTATTGGTTAAACAGAAAAAAGGAGTGCAAGCACTGATACCTCATGCGATCATCCTTGGCTCTATCTGCCCTCTGCTTGGCCAGATTGGCCTCTCTTTCTTCCATCTTTTTCTTTTTCCATTCCATAAATAACTCAGTGGTCAAAGGAGTTGAAGTAGTCAATTTTGCACGCTGCAGGCAGAAGTCAGAACAGAGAACATGTAAAGTAGCTCCACTAATGAACATATTTAGAAAAGCTTAGTGGCTATCAGTAGTTGGCAATATAAATACTCAGATAGTAATGTCACCTGTTCATCAATTTCTTCTTCAATAGGCATTTTGTCAGCTTCCTCTTGTAACAAAGCTTTCATTTGTGACTTAAGAATATATCCGGGAGGAAGTGCATGCCGGTAATGGCATTCTTTACCATTTGGACAGGCCCAAAACCAACCGTACTGCTTCTTCTCCACAGCATCCAAAAAGTATTTACATACCTGCATATAAGCCAAATCATAAGCTCGATTTCTGAAACACACACTCCCTCAATTCCAGTTTGTTTAGCAATATTTGACTGGAGGTGGAGTTTCAGGGGGGGAATTAAGACTTTAGCCGCATCCGCTAAATATGCATAAACTGTCAAAAGTACACTGGTTTCCTATCCAGTGGAGACAACAGTAGCAGACAATGAGCCTTGTAAAGACTCAATAGTTTCTGGGTATAAGAGGTCCCAACCTTTTTCTTGGGATGAACAGAAAAGGAAAGAGTGCCAAACAAACTGGGATAGAGTAGCAATTTATCGCTACAATACAACTTTTCGAGTGACCAAAAAAATTTAAAATGGAAGTGTATTAATACACATCAAAATGAGGGGATATGGTCATAGTTACTACATCCAACCAATGAATTCCATATCATGGTCCCATGCTCCATGCAATTGAAAATCAAAATAATCATTATATTTAAATGGAATGCTAGCTCAGAAATATTTTTCCTAATTCTCAATGTCCACAAATATGTAAACGATTTTGCATGCATTCTGCACAAATAAGCTTTCTATGTCATCCTATTTTTACATGTTCAAAAACATGAGGAGCATGGACCGGTTCCTCTCCCCTGCTTCCACTTGGATTTCATGTCTGCCAAGGTTCGAAATTACGATTCGTCTGGCATGGTTCGGAACTATATGTGCCCTCAATACACACATCCTATGATGCATCCTTACTATTGAACAAAATCCTGGGGCCTATATTTTTGTCAATAAAGGGAACTTTTATCGACTCCAGCTATAAGAAAATATTTTGGAGTATGTACAAGTATAAAGTATATTATGGGAAAGGACAACCCTTACAATGTCAGTTGGTTTGTTCTTGTTATACTCCTTACTTTTTGATGCCACGACCTTCTCCAACGTCTCTTGATCCCAATCGTCCATTGTTTCTTTTCCATCTAGTTTTAGACAAGAAATACCAGTCAATAAACACTAAAACCATTGTGAAATATTATCACATGGAAAAAGAAAAGTTTGTGTAAAATATCAAATGTTAATGTTGTTTAACCACCTTCATCACGCTTATCGCTGAAAATATCAATCTTCTCTCCTTTTCGCTGAACATTCAGATCGTGAGAGAACTTGCACTTAAAACCCTTAGCACATTGCCCCGCCTTATAGAACTCGCATAAGATAGATTTTGGATCAACACCTGAACACAAATTCCCAACATTCTTAAAATATATAATAAATTTTGCAGCAGTATTTTGTATGAAAATTGAAATAACATCAAAACTTTAACGCAAGAGAGAGTTTGTAGTAAGTGAAACAAAACAAACTACTACCTATAAGAGAATTTTTATATATAAGAAACCATGGTGACCAGGGAAGCTTGCGTGTACCTCAACCAGTTCCACATTTCTAATGAGTAATTCATCAATGACAAATAAAAAATAGCTCTGCAATTCTGAAAGGGGGAAGACACAATACCTCCCTGTCCACCAAGGCTAGGACACATGGAAAAAATCACCTAGTGCTTTTGTCTAAGACCTCGTGGTTCTAAAATCACTTCATTGACCACCAGGTCACCCTTGGTGCACTACTGATAAAAGATGATAATGAACAGAACAATGGAAAATGTCTCTTGAAATAAATTGACAAGCTAATACTAAGACATATTTTAAACATGATAACATTCCAAAGTTGATCAGCTTTACAAAAACTGGCAATGGTCCATTTTGTTATTCAGCCTTCAGTAGACCCAGTTTGATATAGGACAAAGTACATAAAAATTACCACGATGTCTTCCTACACTATATTCCCAATTGTTTCAATCCAGCAAACCTACAGTAACTCTTTAATGACCCTACTACGAACAAATCAAAGAAAAATATGGACACACCAAAAATAAGACAACGCAGAAACAAGTCACGAGAAGAAGAATACCAAGAGGCACTTTAGGCTGGCTAATAGCGACTTTGAACAATTCGTTAAGCTCTTTTTCTCTGGCTTTCTCTTCTTCTTTCTTTTTCTGTGACAGAGTTAAGGTTAAACGTCAATATATATGCAACAAAACGCAGAAATATAATACAACAATAGCATTAGCTATTATAAGATCCTCTATATTCATTTCATCCATTCGGACGTGAATAGTCACACATGTCACTTCTCTGTATTCATTCTGCCCTGTTTGAGCATAAGAGCACAAGAATTTAATATTGTACTAAAACTCTAAAACAACAATGTCATCCAATTAGTATAGAACATATAATGAATCCACCTACCCTATTTCGGTTGAAAAAAGATCACACCAAAAGGACTACAACACAACTATGTGTCAATCCAAACTAGCCGTTCGGCTACATCAGACCTCTCCGTCAGTTGTATATACATACAGAAACAACTCACACGAAAATAATACAACTACTACGTCTCAAACTCAAACTATGTGAGGTCAGCTATATGCCTCTAGTATATCTATCGAAAAATTCACATAAAAGTAATAACAAAACTATACTCAAATCAAAAAGCTAATTGGATTCAGCTACATGAAGCCTCATTACTCTATTTGAGCTCGAACAGCTATATGCCTCCTGTATATCATCGGAAAAATCACACAAAAATAATAACACGAGTACACTCAAATCAAAAGGTTAATTCGATTCAGCTACATGAATTCTCTCAATTGGAGTTCGAACAGCTATAAGTCTCCTGTATATCTATCAGGAAAATCACACAAAAATAACAGCAAAACTACGGGCTAATTGGAGTCAGCTACATGAATCCTCGACACTCTATTGGATTTCTAAAAAAAATTCAAAACAAGAGAAAAAAGAACAAAAAAGTGATTGCGAAAGTTGGAGTACGGTACTTTTGCATCAATTTTCTTAGGATCAGGTTTAGGCGCAACATTTTGCTGTAAGGATTGAACATATTTCTGGACATTTTTCGACTTGTTCTTATTCTTAAGACCGAATGTCTTGTCTTCGACTATCTTCTGCTTCTTTGCAATATCGGCTTTGGATTGCTTCGGCGGCATCTCGTATTCTCATCCAAATCCCCAATCACCTCACTAGATACGTCGGAAAATCGGTTTTTTTCCGGCGACTGAAACCCTAGGTCGATAAATTAGAGGAGTGTGGCCGGAGGCGGAGATTGGGTTCTTGTGTGGGAAGGTGTTTTTAGGGAATTTGCTAATAATAATGGGAAAAAAAGGTTAAGAAATCAAATCTTTTCAAGTTTTGTAAATGACTATATGGGATCCTAATTTTTTTGGTGAGGTACACTATAGCCACTAAGATTATATGTTTTCTCACATAAAGTCCTTATTTTTTTCGATTTGTTTGTTTTCATTAAGACTAAAACGTATCAATTTAAATGCATATTTAAATATTAAGATGTGCATTAGATTTAATCTATATACAGATTTAAGTATCAAGATGTTGTATTAAGGTGAATATTAAATAGTTGAGGCTCTTTGTTTCATAGTTCACAATAGCGATTAATTTTGTTATTACTGACGGCTTATTATTAGCAGCGGAATGATACAAATAACTAAGGATGGTTAGCTGTGTAATATTGATTAATGAGTGTAATAATAGTTGATGGTGATAATTATAGATGATGACTAATGATGAAGGATAATTGATTTTGGTGATTGACGTAGTGTTGATTATGATTATTGAGAATTATGGTTGTGGATAATAGATGATGGTAATTGTAGTTGAAATGATGGTAGTGAATGATTGGTGAAAATAAATGGAGTAGTGGTGAAGTGTCGTCTTTATAAAAGTTCTTAAATAGACATATTAATGATTTAGTCATATGGTAAGATCATATAAGAATAAGAGAATTTTCTTTTTATATTTTTTGCGAGGAGAGAACAATTATTAAAAAATCTAAATTACGCGTCCAAATAAAACTTAAACTTCAAGTCAATTTAACTTATGTCCAAACGAGGTCTTGATGTTTACAAAATCAATTTCATCTTTTATATACCTATCAACCATCGATGGGGATTAACAATGTCGTTGTATTAGAAATTTTAATATATAATTACACGTATTAGTTATGATACTATTTTTTTTTATTTGATAGGATTTTTAGCAGTATTATAGGATGTATAACTAATGCATATCAGATTATTATGTTAATAATTCAAGAACTATTGAATCATGAATAATCACAACTAAAGACAAAACTGTCATTAATCCATCAAATCAAACAATATATAATTATGATGAACGACAAAATTAACTATGATTACTAGACCAAATCGACTAATGAATAGTTAAGATTAAAGACAAAATTGTCCTTAATGCTTTAAATCAAACAATGGATAATTTTGAGGCTCAATCAACCAACAAATAATCATCCTTAATAGTTAATATACTAAATTAAACAATAAATATCATGGTTAAAAAATCCTTAATGCGCTATCAAGCAATTAATACAACCCATCTTAGCATATTAGTCTAATCACTACTAATTTCAGTATTTTTACTCCCCTAATTTTTTTTATATGTTATTTTGACTATATATAGATGATATTTAATATATGTCATTTCATAAAATTAATGTATAAATGACATTGTTCTTTCTATTTTACCATTGTTAGTTGATGAAAAACATACTCTCTGTATCAAATTAATTGAATTTTTGAGGCTTTCTTTAATGTTTAAAATAGTTAAATTGTTCAAAGTTGAAGAAGAACATTTGAAATTTTTTTCCATATTTACCGTTTCATTTGTTGAATTTTTATATTTTTTAGGAGATAAATTACAATACATATTTATGGTTTCACAAGGAAAATAGTGGAAAGTATGGTGTAAATTTTATCTTTGAATATTTTTCTTAATACGTGTACATTAGCTCACAAATTCAATTAATATGAGACGGAGGGAGTATTTAGTATCATTAATTGAAAACATGATTATAAAAAAAACACCATCAAATAAGGACAAAACATTAAAATCATTTTTTTTCTTAAAGTAAATGCAATCACAAAAGTGACATATAAAAGAGATCGGAGGGAGTAATATATTATATTAAGTACTGTTATTATATACTCTAAAAATTTGAGTAAATAATTTATATTTTCTTCATCACATTTTATGTGACACTCTTTTTTAGAGTCCGTTTCAAACATAATATCACTTTACTCGAATTAGAAATAATCTAAATTTAAAATTCGTATCCTCGGTAAAAAAATTTTAATCGCACAAATACTTATAAATAATTCTAAATCACAATTTTTAAAAATTTTATTTTTCTCTCAAACATCGTCTCCAGTGAAACTAACACAAAATTTAATAAAACAGAGTATATGAGTTCCAACCACTTCTTAGTGGGCCTGCCTTGGTTATTTTCATTTTATTTTAAATAGAGAAAAATATTAAAATAAACTTAAAACAATTACTTCCTCTGTTTCATATTAAGTGGATTGTTGGGTCATTTTATATATATTAAGAAAAAAAATAGACAAAATTTAATCATATTTTTTTACTTTTACCCTTTTCAAACTCAACACACTCATTTAATGTATTATTTATTTCTCATACAAAACTTAACTTTAGAAACTTAATTAATGAAGGATAAAATTGAAAAAAAATTTTAACACATCCCTTGAAAAGTGAACAATTCACTTATTTTGAAACATAAAAAATTCTCTAACAATTAGCTTAATACGAAACAAAGGCAGCATTAGTTTCATCCGTGAACTACTGATAGTGTTTAAAATACTCATTTACTTGACTAATTAAACTTAAATACACCTTAATCTTATAACATGACCGAAATACACCCCTTAATTCTTGTCGCGTGTTTTAAACACTTGTGATAGTTTGAATATGTACTTTAATCTAGTTAAAAAAATAAAAATATATTTTTTAAGACTTTCAATAATTGAAGAATGAAACTAATAACTTGCGTCAAGTTTAAATATATTTTTAATAATTTTTTATTTTAAATATAATCATTTTTCTCACCACAACCAAGTAGACAACAATGTGCAAATTCCTCAGCCTTTCAAATTCCATCCCAATAATATTTACACCAAAAAATTCAATCTTACAAATGGCATTATTTTTTCAAAAGAAAAAACAAACAAAAAAACGGTTGGCTAAGAAGTAATGAGAGAAGCTCTGGTGATCCTTCCATCTTCTTCCATTACTCTCCCGCCCAACTCCTCCCCTACTCCGCCGCCGCACCAGCGCCACCACCACCACCGCCGCACCACCGCCAAGCCCAAACGGAAGTCCGTTCATTCCTCATCTCACTTCGCTACTCCTCAATCTCCACTCTTATCCACGCTACGATTTAATTCCTCTTTAGGTAATTGTACGTGTTCGGTCGAACTCAGTTGCTTTAGTCCAAATCATTAACTTAATTTCTGGATGTGCCTGTGTGCAGGTAGCTGTAATAGTCTCAAATACTATGCTGAGTTGGCGTCGAAGCTCGCGCAGGACGGGAGGTTCAATGATTCGTTGATGATCGCGGAGAGCGTTGTGGTTTCGGGAGTGAATGCGGCGGAATTCGCAGCGTTGTTGAATGTGAAGCTTGTTTCCGTTGGGATTGTTCGATTGCTAGAGGAAGGGAAGGTAGGGAGCGTTTTTGAGCTTCTGACTGGTGCTCACCAGCTTGGAATTGATCCGTTGAAGCTGCTTGATGGAGCTGCGATAAATGCCCTTTCACGAGAGTGTAGACGGACCATGGAATGTGGCGAAATTGATGAAATTGTGAGCTTGATGGAAACACTTAAAGGTATAATTTCTGTGTTATTTTTGGTGCTCTTCATTGTTTCCAAGTGTTGATTTGTTGATCTAAATTAAGAGTTGACATGACTAGTATTTGAGTTTGTATCTCAAGTTCAACCTTTGTTAGTTAAGTACATTCTAGTATATCTGAAAAGGTCCAAATGCTTAAAATTTTGTAGTTATTCTTGAATTGGTCATAGCCAAATTTATTTTCTCTGAATTGGTTATTGAAAAATTTGCTAAATACGTCGCCATTTACATATGCTACTCCTTCAGGGTGTGGTATGCCAATTAAGGATTTAGTGAAGCCGTCTGAGATTCTAAGACTTTGTGTCAGCCAAAGAAAGCCATACACAGCAGTTAGGTAATTACTTTTTCCAGGTTGGCATGAATTTGAAATGTTCTTGATATGTAATCCATGCTTTATTAGAGACGACTATACACAGATCAATACTGTTTTGTTCTTTCCATAAATTGGTAGTAATAAAATACTCTGTTTTTCATGATATGAAACAAGAGTATCATTAAGCGTTTTCTCTTTGCCTTTTTTTTTGTTTTTGTGGTGCAACACCTTATTTTTATTAGTGTCCACATGCCTAAGCATGTAACATATGCATTTTGCTATTATTTTGGAACTACTTATTTTTATTGGCTTTGACACTCTATCAGTGATATGCTTAGTTAACTTTCCGATCTTCACATAGACCTCTTAGAGTTGGGGCTTTAGTTCAAACTCTCAATCAAATTTTGTTTGTTCTCTCAAATAGTGCAGTACTTGAATATGTTTTGGAACAATGACTCCATTAAAAGAATTTTAAGGTTATGTGAAATATCTTTTCTGGCTTTTACGAATGATTATTGGAAGTACAGATTTGTTAGTTTTTCCACTAGTTCTTCTGGGAAGATGTATACATTTGTAGCCATATTGAGACATCAATACCTAGAATTTGTTTGACTAAAAGGTGACATGAATAAAGATACTTAATATGTCCACAGACATTAAAACATAGAGATATGCTACGTGATAGGTATAAAGAAAAAAAATGCTACGTGATAGGTAGCATATCTCTATGTTATTTCAGATCCCGACAGAAAGAAAAAAAATGCTACGTGATTTCCCCATTTATTGGTCTTGGACTCTTGGTGGACAAAGTTATCTGGTAACTATATTAGTGGGACGTAATAGGTACTTTGTGATTAGTCGAGGTGCACACTAGTTGACCCGACACTAGTTAAATAAACTTTGAAGTATATACAAGTACGTATGGAAGGATTGGGATCAACCAAAATGAACATTGGTACTTGGATATCTGTAGTGGATAGAATTTCTAGTATAAGAGAACTCCTAATTTGCCCTGAATGACAACTTTTTAGTGTTGTAATGAAGTTAACCTGATGACCTGAATGTACTTATCAAAAAATGAAATTGACCTGAACAGGATTGTATGCATTCAAAGTATTCATATTACAACCCTAGGTATTTGGATGGGACATAAGTGATTGATATTCATCTCATATACCATCTTTGAGGGAGTTCCAGCAAAGGACTTACACTAGTGATGTTTTCTGTTCTGTCCATTCGTTCTGGTGGGTGGCTAAAGCCTCTCCAGTTGGACATCAGTGACTTGTCAATGACACCGTGATAGTTGTTAGTCCTATTTATGGGCCTGCTTTCTTAGTATTTCTTGGAATGTGTAAGAAACTCTTTTTATATACTCTTTGTTGCTTGCGATTGAATTGAGCAACTGCAGCAGATAAACAACATACCTGCACAATAAGAATGATATTCTTGACCAGAGCTGTTAGTTCACTTCACTAGAAGCTCTGGACATCTTATATTTAGTTGGTTGGTTCACTTTCTCGCCCAGGTCTTGAAATTTGTTTGCTCCATCTACTTGTCGATTTCCTTCATTTATCATCCAATTAATGGGTTTTTTCTTCTTCTGTGCGTGGAAAAGCGATTCTCTTGGTTTTGTAACGGACTGAGAATTGCTTTAAACATACTGCTACCATAGAGGAAGCCGTGATTACCTGTCATGTCCTGACTCTGTAAATTCAATCATGATTCTTTGCAGGTATGCACATATTTTTCCACATGTGGACATTATGTTCTGTACCATAATTCTTGAATTTGGGAAGAAAGGCGATTTGGCGTCTGCTCTAACTGTCTTTGAAGCATCCAAGCAGAACCAGGACACCCCGAATTTGTATATCTACCGCACAATAATAGATGTTTGTGGTCTTTGTGGTGACTATATGAAGTCCAGGTCCATATATGAGGTACATTGCACACCTTGGAATCTTAGATAAACTTGTGTATCTGACAAATAAATCCGATTTTCTGTTAAGGCGACCAAAGAATTAATGCTTGCAATCAATAAATTACTCTTTACTTGTCACACAAAAAGAAGGAAGGTTACATGCGATCCAATTCTGTGAGAAAGAAAGCCTTGTCATTTCCCAAAGATTTTGTTGGAAAGTCGGTTTTGTGGGATCAGTTTCTTTTCATGAGTAAGAAGGGATTTGAAAAATAATATAGTTGTTTGGTGGCATGGAATGGTGCAGTCCACATAGTAAAGGAAGGCAATATGTCCTTGACTTCATTTTTGGTTTAGTTACAGAACGAAACACTTCTGTTCTTATTCCTTATTTATGTTTTCTTTTTTCAATTTGTTGAATAACTAACTGATTTTCCCTTCTTTAATGAGTTCAACTTTTATAGAAGTTAGAGCATGTAATTCAGAACAGAGTCCAAGTGGTCTCAACTTTCAAATTTGAGTCTCACTGCTACCTCTGACGCCCATGCCAAAAAATTAGCTTGCCCATATGTTGGATTACCAATTACAGAACACCCAATTAGATAAACAAGCAACTCTCCTCTTTGATAATATCTTACAGAATAGGTGGAGGTCATCATCAAACAAATTTATAAAAAGGAACAAGTGGAATGATCTTTTACCTTTTTTGGGTTGTGTTTCGGCTTTATTCTTGGTCGATGTGGCTATAACATTAAATTTCAGTGCAGGGGTTAATTGCTAGCAAGTTTACACCAAACGTTTATGTCTTCAACAGCCTCATGAACGTAAATGCCTGTGACTTGAGTTACACCTTGGACATATACAGGCAAATGCAAGTAAGCTTTTTCTTACCCTCTTCCTTCTACATTACAAAGCACACATGCACAACATAGACAAGTGTCACTCGTGCACAGAAAAGAACAGGAGGTGAGGGATCGGTGCTTTTTAGTCTTTACTCTAGTTTAGTTTCATTTGGGAAAGTTTTCATTGTTCTTCCATTAGGTGAAGTTTCCATCATAAACATCCTGTTGTCCTCTAGCTGTTTGCACAACCAGAAAGGAATTCTGTCTTACTTCTTCTTATCATTAAATTCCATAAGGTTTGGGAAGTGGAGATGGACTGCTGCATAGCACTCTTTTACTTTCCGAGCTAATGAAGGGAATAACCCATTTTATCCGCCTATTCCTTTCCCTTTTCATCCCAAACAAAATCCCATGTACTATCTAAAGTTAGTTTTCTGCTGGCGCAGCGTGAATCTTGTTTTAATCTTCAATATGTTTCTTAATGCATCTACATTAAGGAAGCTTGGCTTGTACTAAAGAAATCTAAATGTAATCTTCCAATTATTTATTTTCCTATTTCAGCTCTCTCTTGTGATTTTTAGTTGGGCATTGGATCTTTTTTTTTACCACCATTTGTCTATAATTGTAGTCTTGTTAGCCCGAAAATACTGATGATGATCATTTTTGTTTACTTCGTTTCTTTTAATTCAGAAACTAGGTGTTCCAGCTGACTTGACATCTTACAATATACTTCTGAAGTCATGCTGCCTTGCTACAAGAGTTGATCTGGCCAAAGAAATTTATGGGGAACTAAAGAATTTAGAAATGGCAGGAGCATTGAAATTGGACGTCTTCACGTACAGCACTTTAATTAAGGTTATAACTTGGTCCTTCAGGTTTAGCAAGAACCATGTTAAACATCTAAAACGTTGTGATGGAATTTATTCATGAGTTCGTCCACAACTAGAACAAAAAGCTGTGAAGTCTCGATTCATTCTTTCTGCAATATAAAATTTGATATGTCATAGGATATCTCTGACTGAATATCTCACTTTACGATAGTGTGCAAAGGTAAAGGGTTTATAGAATAATAGTAAAAAGAAAGTGTTTTTTCTTTCATGGATACAGAAATTAGATAAAACACATTTACTGGTTTAACTATCTCCAAAATGTTTCTCCACATCCAGGTAAAGCTGTCATGTGATGCTTTGTGATTACGTAGTCACATCCTCTATATTCGACATCATTACATAGTGAATATGATGTAGAAAACACTAAGATATTTTAGTATCAATTGTATTTTTGGTGTGACTTGTGAGTAGAAAGTATCATGTTATATAGATGGTTGGTCAAACTTGGTGAAGACAATGTACTATTCAAGCAGTGCCACACACAGCTTGCACATTTTTTTGACACTGACTTGTTGTAGAGTAATGGTACTTCTTGGCTTATCCCAATGATGTATATATTCATGTCCCGTCTTGATTATATAGGTATTTGCAGATGCAAAAATGTGGCAGATGGCACTTGAAATGAAAAAAGATATGCTATCGGCTGGTGTCACTCCCAACATTGTCACTTGGTCTTCATTGATCAGTGCCTGTGCCAACGCAGGCCTGGTAGACCAAGCTATTCAGTTATTTAAAGAGATGCTTCAGGCTGGTTGTAAACCTAATTCACATTGTTATAACATTCTTCTTCATGCGTGTGTTGAAGCCTGCCAATATGATAGGGCCTTTCGGCTATTCAGGTCCTGGAAGGAAAATGCACTGCAGAAGGACAATCATGAAGATTTTGGTTGCAAGACGGACAATACTATTGATCTTTCCCCCACACTCATGGTTTCTGCTAGTACACACACCTGCACTTCTGCTTCACCTGGACATTTCTCTACGAGGGTTCCATTTAGACCTACTACTTCTACTTATAATATTCTGATGAAGGCCTGCGGGAGTGATTACTACCGAGCAAAAGCTTTGATGGAAGAGATGAAGGGAATAGATCTTACTCCTAACCATATAAGCTGGTCTATTTTGATTGACATCTGTGGAAGTTCAGGAAATGTAGAGGGTGCTCTGCAGGTAATTTAGTCTACTTAATTGAGATAGACATACACATTACATTAAAAAACAGAACAAGTTCTACCGTAGAAACTAGTAATACTGCAGTAAGGGATCATTTGATGTTCATTTACAAACGACTATTTTGCACCATTGACCCCATGGATTTCTCAGTCATCGCAAAAAAAGAAGAAGATGTAAATTATGAAGATGAGCTGTGAAAAGACTAAGAGAATGGTCATGCGCAAAGCGCAATACTTTTTCCTCTACTTTTCTTTTGTAGTTTTTGGGGTTGATATATTTGCGTTGAGGGTCTTTCGGAAACAATCTCTCTATCTCTGTGAGGTAGTGGCAAGGTCTGCGTACACTTTACTCTCCCTAGATCCCACTTGTGGATTTCACTTGGTGTTGTTGTGTGCACAACTGAAAGAATAGACAGAAAATGTGTGGTTTCACCAAAACTTGGTATGAAAAATGCAGTTTGTCATTGAATAAGGCTTTTCCCGCAATATGAACTATAACAATTTCACGGAAATGCAGATTTTGAGAGCCATGCGAGAGGCTGGTATTCAACCTGATGTGGTAACCTATACAACAATTATCAAGGTTCTAAGCTTTCTTCCTTTTTAATGGCATATTAATTCGTGAACACTTTAGATGAGACATAGTCAAGTATGTTTATCTATTGTTGATTCCTCTTCACATCACAGGTTTGCGTGGAAAATAAAGATTTCAAGAGTGCATTTTCATTGTTTGCATCAATGAAAAAATATCAGATAAAACCAAATATGGTGAGTGAGTTAGTCTAGTTTGCACTTAAAATGTCATCAATTAATTTCCTCACAAGTTATTTGAATAATATTTGTATTCACATCTTTTTGTGTCAAAATGACATTTTTAATAGAGTAAGTGTGATTTGGTTCCTAGGTGCTTACATGTCACTCGGATCAGCTTTATAGCCTCTACAACATTTTGTAGGTCACGTATAATACACTTCTTAGAGCTCGTAGCCGATATGGATCTTTGCAGGAAGTACAACAATGCTTAGCTATATATCAGGATATGCGAAAAGCAGGGTATGTAACTTGAAATCCTTTAGGCATAATGTCACTCTTCTTATATGTGCTCTCGATTAAAAGAAATAGGGTACTCTATTCCATTACATACATGGAACAGGTTGAAAAACCAGATCCGATATCGCTCTTGAACTCTTGAGTATGTTAATAACGTCAATAGATATTAGATAAACTCATTTTACAAAAATTCCCGCCTTCTCACAGAGAGCTAGCAGTGGTGTAAAATGTAAATGCATCAATCTCACTGGACAAGGTTTTTTTGTGATCCATCACTTTCACATTGTTCACTAGTTCAATAAACGATTGCGATTGATTTACCAATCTTGGCAACACAAAACATCACTAAAGACATAAGATGAAACAAATGAAATGACTGATTTAATAACACAAAACTCCCTAACCTTCTTTTTTTGTCATCTAAAGCCTTAGATAAATGGATGATTGAATACTTAAAACAATTGACTTAATAACAAAGACAAAGACTCGACCGTATAAAAAGACTGAATAGTTTCCTCTAAACACAACTCCAAATCCAAGAGCTCCAATTACCACCTCGGTGATAATTATGAGCTAAGAACTCTCCTCCTCTTCTTGCTCAGGGACATATTCACCTTTTGTTTCTTCATAACTTTGTCCAACCGTGACTTGAATGCCATGTATTGCTCCAACATGTGTTTTTCTGACAGTAAATCTGAGCGAGGGTGCTCTTTTTCTCTTAATGCTTGTACTTCTCTACAAAGATCTTCAAATGCCTCAAAGACATTTGATTTGCCCACGTTTCCATGATCACCTTGGTGCGTCTAGTTTCAATTCAAGAAACTTATCCGTTATTTTTTCTGCACTTCTGGAGCCATAGGAATATGGTTTTCCACTTGGTGAAAATAGTAAAACACAAACATGTGCTCCGGTTAGAGTTGAATAGCACATGCTTTCTTGAACAAGCCTTTTTTCCTTTTCGAGAAAGTAACAATGCGTGCTTCCTTAGACTCAGTCAACTCATTTCAATCTTTTGCCTACCTTTTCTGATTCTCTTATCTATTACATAAACAAATAATTAAATCAGAAAATGAGATGTATTTACTGAATAAGCCCGAGCAATTTTGAGAGGAATGCGTGTGTAATTTATGTGTGTGTGTGTTTTCGGCATCATTTTGTACCATCACTGTTACCATCGGTCTAAAGAAAATAATCCACTTAATGATGCTCTCTGTAGCAAATGAGTCTGAATTTGCTCATCATAAACATTGCAGGTATAAACCCAATGATTACTATCTCAAGCAACTAATTGAGCAGTGGTGTGAAGGTGTAATTCAAAATGGCAATAAGAGGAAGTACAACTTCAGCACTCGCAATAGAACCGATTTAGGGCCTGAAAGTATGATTCTCGAGAAAGTTGCAGAACACCTGCAGAAGGACAGCACAAATAGTATATCCATTAATCTTCGAGGGCTTAGTAAGGTAAAGATGGTATCTAGCTAAATATTAGCACAAAAGATTTCTGAAAAAGTAAATTAGACACGTCTCTGGACTTACTGTCGTGACCTATATCATTTCGCCCTCCGAAGATCATTATCTTGTCAGGAGAATGTCTTATACAACCATCTGATCTTTGTGGGGAACATTCATGGTTAAACATACGTCTTGACTCCCATCAATTTTTTGCATACTGACAGGTTGAAGCTCGGATTGTGGTTCTTGCAGTTTTGAGAATGATTAGAGAGAAGTACAACGCAGGTGAGAAAATTGATAACTTAAAAAAATCCGACCTTTTTAAACTTCAGTGTCACAGAACATCAACTTTAGAGGAAGTTGGATATTTGAAGAATAAATTACATCAAGTACCATCTTATAAACTCTTTGATAACATACGCCTTTTACAACGCTTTGAATGGCCAAATGGTGCATTTCAACATACCAGTCTTCTTGATCAATGATCCATATGGTACTAACATGCATAACATTACAGTCAATTTGAAAACATCGTGGTTACTGTTGCAGGAGATTCAATTAAAGATGATGTGCAAATCTTCCTAGGAGTCCAAGAAGTAGGTATACATGCTGTCAGACAAGAAAGTGTAGTTAAGGAAGCAGTAATAAAACTTTTGGAACATGATTTGGGACTTGAGGTAATTTTAGCAGCACCTCGAGTTGGAAATGAAAGAAACCAGGATGGGATAAACCATCTGCACAAGCATTCAAACATGGAAGAAAATGCAGAAAGAGTTCTTTTACGATCAAATGTGCGCTCTCCCACTAGGAAACCAGTGGTTTTGCAAAAAATGAGGATAACTAAGGAATCACTGCAATCCTGGCTGACAAGAAGGTTAGATGCTTCTGTAACGCAATGATAGTAAGAAACATGTTGTGTATAGATTTGTATGAACTCTTTGTTTTTTCTGTAGAGTTCTTTGATCTTCATTAGTTTAGCATCTGAATAGCATTGTATACTCGACAACGCCACGTGCTGAAAACCCCACAATTTACCATCAAATGTAAACAAAAGTAAGAAAATAAAAATGATGTGTTCTTATTCTTGTGCTCTTCTCATATGTATTTGAGTGTTCCTGTTTAATTTTTGTGGTAGCCACACAGTATATATAGCTGTTCCATAACAATCCAATATTCTTGCATCTATTAGAGCAAATGCATCATCGCCATGGATCCTATCACAACAACCCCACAATATACCTAGTGCAATTTCATAAGTGGAGTCGAGGAAAGAAAGGATATACACAGATCTTACCTTTACCTTTGTGGGCTAGAGAGATTGTTTCTACCTCAATATATCCCATGTAATCCCACAAGTTAAGTGTGAGAAAGACACAAAGTACTCAGAGCTTACCCTACCTTTGTAGAGCAACCAATAGACCTTGGCTCAAAAGTGGAAACAAAGCAGAAAGAAAGCATCCAATCCACTCATAAACATAAAAACCCAGGTACCTCTTAACTATAAATGTGAATTAACACAAAATGATTAAAAAACGAGATACACATCTAAGTTAGAGGTAAATTAACACAACAATACTCGATAACTAAACAAGAAGATTTGAATTCTCATAGCCAATCTTGTTCTTGCAGCTTCAATGGCAAATATACTTCAGACAGATACTGAAACCCAAACGAACTCAACGCCTGAATCTCAGCCTTTTGCTTAGTCTTCACCATCAAATTCAACTCTTCTACCCACGCCGGATTCTTCTTCACAAAATCCTCCTCCAACAAATCTTTCCCAGTCTTAATATCCTGTTCAGTCATTGGCAACCTACATTGATCCGGTATCTTATACTTGTCCAAATCACTCGGCCTAATTCCCAGCCACTTGATATCCGGTGTAGTCAAATTTGCACTATCATACGACATATTCTTCGATCCACACCCATACACTGACAATATCTTCAACCCATAAGGATCACTATCCACCAATGCAAGAACAGGCAAATTCAGCTCCATCTTCATCTTCCTCAAGAACAACCTAGTTGCCACATCCGGTTGACCCTTCGCAGTCACAATAATACAAGGAAATCTGTTGTAAAATCGATCTTCAGACAATCTCATAAACGCTGCATCCTTTTCGACTAACAAAATGTACAATGCATCACTCTGCATATCTCCAACTCTATCGATATTTGGAGGTATAGCTTTCCCTCCCATCCCCATTTTCGTACAATCAATCATATCGCCATTATCGCTGAACATCAACCTCCCAACAACAACTCCTTTCTCAGCTGCAACCACATTCAAACTAGACCTAGTACATCCAACTATACAAGAAACATCATCTAATACAGCATCAGATTGCGACTGATCCTGAAACAGCTTAACATCGGTATAGAAAAGATCACGCTTTGTGACATGGATGTTACTAGTGCAAAGCTGATGAACAAGCTGAAGGATTCGAAGAGTGATTGTTGCTTTACGAACAGTAGACACATTGCCGAAGTTGCGAACTGATGCTTTGTCTTTGAGAACAATCCGGTCGAGCTCGGATACATACAGTTGGTTAACAGCAGAACGGGAAGGAACGTTGAAAGAGAAACCTTCACCGGAGAGTATAGATTTAGCTATAGAAAACGCTAAAGATTCGATTTCGGACTGTACCTCATCGATTGGGAGGTCGGCGACTTCACGGCAGGTGGAGGAGAGGCCGACGTCGGAGAGAGTGAGGGTTTTGGCAGTGGAGGTACAGGAAGATTTGAGGGATTTAAGGGATTGGAGGATGACGGAATCTGGTTTTAGCTTGTTTTTGAAAGGCCGGTTGTCGGAGTCGGAATCGGAGTCGTGAGCTGCTCGCCGGCGTTTCTTCTCATCGGCCATCGGCGACGGGATTAGGTGAAGCGGGAAATGACAATAAATGAGGATTTGATACAGTAGCGCTTAGGGCTTTGTTAAAGTAGAGAAAATGGCAAAAATGGTCCCTAATGTTTTGGATAGGTTCAAAATAGTCTCTCAAATATATTCTCGAATAATTTAGGTCTTTTAAACTTATCAAATATTATCGTGTATCGAAGTATCGGACTATCCTTTTTAATGTTGGGACAATAATAATATAACTAGTGTATTCTGAAAATGTACCGAGGTTGTTTCGAATGATTCTATTTGACCCTTGACCTCCACTCATATGCAATAACTTGTAGATGACATAAAAGAGGTAACGTGCAATATGCAAGCTCAATGCGAGAAACTTAACCCAGAAGGCATTCTCTTGTTTTCGCTAGTAAGAGATTTCAAATAGTTCAAAGCAATATAGGAAAAGAAATAATGAAAATGAAGACCATCATGGCAAAATATTATAGATAACCTGACAAAATATTATGAGTTCGATTTATCGATTTTCGATTTTTAAGTATATTAAAATCAGTTACAAATCAATAAAATATTTTTTATTGGTTTGATCTTAACAGTTCAATTTTCAATTCATCCAATAAAAAATGCTCATAAAATAAATATATGACTTCTCTGACAATTTGATTTGATACAATGAGACAATGCACTATAGCAAAACAAGAAAATCAATTGTAAATACTAGAATACTTTTAAAAATATTTATTGAGCACATAAACTTAATAATATGCAATATTTGACGTCATGTTCTAATTTAATATTTATAAAGAAATAAAGTAGTAAATAACTATAGTCTTAATGCGTTATCAATTTACTCAATTACCCAATACTGAAAATCAAAATTGAACCAATAACCTGATAATTTTTTTTTTGGTAAAACCAATAAATACTCGTTAACCTGATAACCCAATAATAATAAATTAATAACATTTTTGCAATTCGATTTATCGATCGATTCGATTTTTACAAATCCCTAGATATGGGTTCGATCAAGTCGGGTAGCTTTTTTATTAAATAGTTTAATTTAGAAAGTTTAATAAATATATACATATGATATATAAAATTCAATTATTAACACTTAAAATTATCTTTAAAACTCATAAAATTAAAATTTTGGCTAATATCTCATGTGTGATACACATATCCAATGATACATTTTAGATAATGTGTTTGTATGTACACATAATATATGCACTGACTTGATTAATTAACCTTGTAGACAGCAAACATTCAAGATTTCTTTTATATTTGGATCATCCCCTGCTTCTTTGTCCTGTCATAATCAAGTAGATAAAATGAAACAAAGAATTACAAGTTTCATGGGATCAAATCAAGAGGGAGTTTCAGAAATAGTGGTACTTTGAGCCCGAAAACCACCTCTCTATCTCTATGAGGTAATGATAAGATCTGCCTACATTTTTACCCTCCCCAGACCCCACTTGTAAAATTCCACTTGATATGTTGGTGTTGTTGGTACTTTGAGCCTTAATTAACGATCTATGTTGCTCGGACTCTTCAAAAGTGTCACTGGGTGCGTGTCGGATTCGCCAAAAGTAGCATATTTTCGGAGAATCCGACACCGGTGCGGCATTGAAAGTAAAGAGTTTGCGCAACTTAGTTAAGGATCATATTGATAGTTTGACTAATTACCAGATGCAGTAATAGTTTACTTTAGAAAAACTCGCCATACAGTGTATCAATTCGCTCTGTATCAGTCTATCGATTCACTCTATCTGTTTGCTCTGTATTGATTATCGATTCACTATGTATTAGAGCAAACAGATACAGAATGAATCGATACAGCTCCAAGCTAACAGATACAAAGCGAAACGAATAAAATTCAAACTCTTATTATGTCTAGTAACTTTTTAAATCTCTCAGTATTTTGGATAAATACAGGAGATATGTTTGCTGCGTCAAGTAATTTTCTGTAAAATATCAACCGGAGAGTACCCCGATATGGTGAAATCTAGAAGTGAAGTATAAAACTAACTACTCGTAGAGCATGAAGCATCAAGCTATTCTCACTCAAGGACGAATTATTTAACAGTGCCTCGAAAGAAAATTCTAAGCAACATTGGCGCATATAAATTTTGTATCGAGATGGAGAAGATGAAGGGACGGAGATTTAACCTTGTGTATGTACGTGATGTTATATTTACCAGGACCTGCAACAATAATTCCTCCTTGTCGCCTGAAAATTTGATGAGCACATTAGTTTCACATTATTCCAGTAAATAATCTCTAATAATATGACAAAAAGACATGTTACCGCAAATGTCACATACCAACTATGATCTAAAATGATATTGAAACTGTGGCTTATGGTTTATCTATGGATAAACGGAAACGATAAAATTCTTTATGTTAGCTTAAAACACAAGTCACTTTAGGCAGATTTTACGGCCACCGAATTGCTTGGATCAGATAATTATTCCTTGTGTTCTTATTACACCAAATTTTATTCAGTGTTTGGGAGTTGACAATGAAAATCCTGTAAATTCAGATACGGAAAATGTTGTCCAATTACAAGATATTTACTTGTCCTACTAGCTAACAGACCAGAAGATAATAGCATCTGCGGGCATTGACCTACCAACCACCTCGTGTCCTGGTGTCCTTTTCGAAAGAAAGCTCCCAATCCTGTCTATACCCATCCATGTATGCTTGTATTATTTTCAGACCTGCCTATATTTGACATAAATAAGAACAGATGAGCAAGACCACCATTAGAATACATAAATGTTACAATTTATGAGTATCGATCTGGTATGCATACCCCGGGAGTGAATGTGGTTGTAACGCCTGACACAAATCTCAGAGCATCATAAGACCTATAGCTTGGATCAGCATAAACCTCTGGAAATAAGAATGAACATCTGTCTGTCAAAGTTTCGGTTTTTGAAAATCTGCAGATGCAGAAAATAATGGAAATTTCTTAGGCTGATACGTCTTCACCTTCAGGATCTTTCTAGGTTGTTTAGGAGAGGGAACATGACGTCACGCAATCAGGAATGAGAATTATATGCATTAGATAAAAATCTATCTTATATCTCTCACATTGTTAATCCTATCACTATGTAAGCTAAAAAATTCTTTTAGGGGAAATGGCAACTTAAAACTGCAATAGCATAGAGTGAGATCACTGGCTTTGCGGAGCTTATATATCATTGTACATTGCTAGAACCGAGCTCATGGAATATATGGACTTACATTAACAGACACTGAGCCACTGGTGGACACAAGGTTTACTCAAACTTACCTCCTTTAAACTTTGTTTGCTCATAGAATTTTCTGGCCTGGAGAAAAAAAAAGAAGGGGACACGAGTCACAACTCAATCCAGCTTCAATGAGCTCTTGAAATCATAAAAGAGTAAGAAACAGAAAAGAAGCAAACAACAGCAGCACAAGTTGAAACGGGATACAAAAAAAGAAGATCTTTGTAATAGAGAAAACTTCTATTGTTGGCATAATACATAAACAAACACTCAAAATTGGCCTCAATTGGCTAGTAAATGCTCCAATTTTGAGTATGTACATCTAGACACTTTAACTCGTCTACACTGTGCAATTGAACATTCCAACTTACAAAAATGGTCCTCTGGACACCTCCAAAATTTATATGTCACGTCACTGTCGGATGTTGATGAGGCACCGTAGGGATGAGTTGGAATGTTTTATTTCCAGTTATGACCAAGTTTAGGTATCTAGATGTGCACTCTCAAAGTTTGAGTGCTTACTTGCTAGTTCAGGCCAAGTTTATGATTATGAGAGTTAATAAGGAACTTTCAAGATGTTACTGGGGACAAGGAAAATGGTAGTTGTCAATTGTCATAACTGTTTTAAGATTTTTTTTTGTTGTTGATAAGTAACCGTTTGAAAATTTTCTCGAAGGGGAAAAAATAAAGAATGTTACTCCATGGATAAGCAACTCGATGCATGAAGCATTGCTGCTATATACCTGATCAACACTACCAGGTCCAATCAACACAAGAGCCACTCCAGCTGCATCCATCTTATCCTGTGAAGAAAAGACGATATATGGATGTAAACTGCAGTGATTGTGAATTTAAGGATATCTGTACAGTCAGTCACCTTTGTGGTTCGGATAACTTGTTTAGCTTATTGAAGATGACATATTCTAAATAAATAAGATGACGCATTCAGTGTAATTCCACAAGTGAGGTCTGGGGAGGGTAGTGTGTATGCATAACTTAGTACCTTACCCCACCTTGCGAGATAGAGAGGTTATTTCAGATAGATCCTTGATGGAAAATCTATCGACCAACATGGTCTTCATACTACGATATGCACATTATGATAGACACTGCAACTTATGCTATTCCCACAACTTAACTCACCAACATCAAACAAGGCAACTCATTTGAACCTTGGAAATACATGTATTAGTCAACCTTGGGATAGTTCCAGCGTAACACTTGCAAGAAGAAAAAACTTTCCAAAATGTTGTCAAGAAGAAGCATTACCTTCTCAGCTGCAAGATAATCAGCTCTTATGCGGCAAAGGACACATCTGCAATTGGGAACTAGAATAAGCGGAACATACTTCACCATTAACATGCTCTTGGATTACCAGTTTCCGAAGAAATGGAGCATAAGGCCGCAGACAGATTACCCAAAATGACGAGCAAAGGCGACGACAGCTTTCCTATCTTTCCACAGATCCGAAATAGGTATTCCTTTTCCATTCAGATCAAATACTTGAACATCGTCCAACACATTGATGGTGTCCTCACTCACCACTGGAGTCTCTGTTCCTATTTCAACCAGTACAAAAGTATTTACTAATAGAAGTGAACATATTTTAATTATCTTTAGTTCATAGGATCATTTGCACCACCCAAGGGTGTGGCAGTGGTCGCACAATCTGAGAGTGTCTCGGAGCCTGAGAGTCAAAACACTTAAGTTTGATTATAAATTTGCGGGTAGATTCTTCATAATCTTTAAAATAAAATTTACGTTTTTGAAAACTATTCGAAAGTATTGTTGATACAACATATTTAATATTTCAACATATTTTTTAAAGAAAAGTTTGGAAAAAGCATAGTCAAGGAAAAAGACTCTTCGACTCCTTGGCCCAAAGAGTAACACCTTCATGTAAATTGAGACGGCTACGGGACTAATATTTTGACTTATTTGTTCTACGAAAAAGAATCAAGCTTGCACATTAGAGACGCAGGTGCAGACCCAGCATTATAGTTAGTAGTAGTAGTTAGTTATCACGTAGTCGATCCTTCGTTGGGTATTACTATTTGTTGCTACATTTGTTTTGTATCTTAATATTTTGTGATCTCCTTTCTTACAATCTTGCGTTCAATACTTCTTTTTCAAGACAAAGATTTATAGAAAATAAATTGTGATTTAGAACCCATAAACTAAAAATACTAGCTCCGCACATCTAGAGAGGTGTAGAATAACTATGATAAGTCAAGTAAACGAAAGTGTACTGCCTCTCCAATTCACATAATAACATTAGTCATAATCCATACATACACACTCAAACTAGACCTCAACTGACAAGTAACTACTCCAAAAACTTCAAGTGTGCATATCTTGACACCTCGTCTTAGTCTCAAGGGCCAACTAGACATTCCAATTTGTCTCATCCCCACAGCATCTCAAGGACACCAGACACCAACATGACACATAAGCTGCACTATGTCTTGTGGACACCCAACACTACCACTCCTATTCACATTATACCATTAGTTATAATTCATAAATACACACGCTTAAACTTGACCTCAATTGACAAGTTACTCCAAAACTTTTAAATGTGCACATCTTGACACCTCAACTTGGTCTCGTGGGCCAACTAAACATTCCAATTCGTCCCACCCCCACAATATCTCATGGACACCAAACACTGACATGACACATAAGTTGCACTATGCCTTGTGGACACCTAACATTACCTCTCTAATTAACACAATATCATACACCTAAACTAGGCCTCACCTAGCAAGTAAGCACTCCAACTTTGAACTTGTATAACTAGACTCCTTATCTCGGTGTTAACTAATAGGCATCATACATAATTATGCCTTTTAACTTGACTTCAACTCGCATTAATACCCTTCAACTTTGTTTGAGCATAAGTAAACAGTTAAACTATCCAAAATTTGAATAAGTAGACACGTCCATCCTATATAGCATCTTTCCAAAGCAATTCTCACCCTACATGGCATTCTACATGTATTATGCCACATAAGGCATTTAATATCTACTTGTTCAACAATATGTGTCTACTCGTACATATCCAAAGTTGGAGGACCCATCCTATACAGCTTCCTTCCGTGGCAATTCTCGCCCTACATAGCATCGTACATGTATTACAGGGCATCTGTGTCTACTTGCTCAACTTTATACTCCCTCGGTACCATTTTATGTAGCACCCGTTCTAAAAAAAAATATCACCTTACTTGAACTAGAAATAATTTTAAGTTAAAATTCCCTTCTTACCCTTAATAAAATAATTTTCAACCATACAAATATTTATGAATAAATTTAGACCACAAGTTTCAAAAGTTTTCGCGCTGAATCAAATGGTGCCACGTAAAATGGGACAGAGGGAGTTATAGTTTATGTGTCAAAGTTAGAGGACAGTTAAAAGTCGCCATTTATGTAATATGCCTAACTAATACCTAAGCAGTCCAACTCGTCCCCACTGTACCTCATAACACATAAGTTGGAACATTCAACTGATGAATTGAAATTCATACTCAAAATTGGATTGCTTATGATAAAGACAAAAGAAGACAAGCTAACCTGTGGAGCTGAAGATAACAGAGGAGGATCTGTGGGAACCAGAAATGGCTGGAAAATTGGGGGTTAAGCTAAAATTGCAGCTAAAACAAAATGGGTTTGTTGTCAAGTTAACATTTTGAAGTGGGGTTCGACGAATACTTCTGCTAACTGCAACAGAAAGGCCAGAATTGAGTGAAGAAGAAGAGAGAGAAATCGCCATTGGCGTAAAAAAGTGTAAGAAAAAAACAGAGGATTCTTGAATGAACGTATTTTGGAAATGTGGAGAAATTATTCACTTGGAAATGAAGCTTACACGTGGTTAAATATCCCCTTCTTAAATAATAAAAAATAATCTAATTTCAAAATTTTTTATTTTTGTTATAAGTAAAATAATTTACAAGTCATTCAAATACGTAAGAATTGTTTTAGATTATAAATATTAAAAAAATAAAAAGTTTTATCCAAGACAAATGGCGACATATATATGAGACGGAGAGAGTATATATTTAAGTTATAGATCTGTTTGATGATTAGAGTAGAAGGCGAATAGGTCGACCTATGGCCTTGTGACATAGTAGGTTAATAGGAATAGTCATGTCTTTATATCTTGCATTGTTATCATCCATCTTATATTTGTTATTATCATATTTATATACTATTATTTGTTTTTCATTATTAGTTGTTTTCTTTTTCCTTTTTTACCATATCTAATATCTTTTACTTATG
The DNA here is from genome assembly GCA_026153255.1 of Solanum medicagineum. NCBI lineage: Eukaryota > Viridiplantae > Streptophyta > Magnoliopsida > Solanales > Solanaceae > Solanum > Solanum medicagineum. The sequence continues at coordinate 1,193,150 of JAPFFP010000113.1, read as the reverse complement.
AGGTTTAATTTTTGAAATGAGGATTTTTCAGATACAATTTCTCTATCTCTATGAGGTAGTGGTAATGTCTGTATACGTTTATCTTCCCTAGACCCCACTTTTACCATTCCGCTAGATATGTTATTGTTGTTGTTGTTTGGTCTGTTTTGCGAGAAAAGAAATATTTTCTTGAAAAATAAAAATTCCTTCATCTTAATTTTTTATTAAAAAATTGCGTGGAGAGTGGTGCAGTTGAGGGTTAGAAGAGTGTGTTTATTTCTGAGAATCATTTTGGATTTATATCTAGACAATCGACTATAAATATCATTTATTTTGTGAACATACTGATGGAGAAATATTGAGAAAGAAAAAGAGATTTATCTGAGTTAAATTAAATCATGTATCACATTAATAATTAAAATATTTAAGTTAATATGTTTGAATTTAAAAACTTGTTGGAACCATTTATTTTTTGGAAATTCCTCGTAAAATAAGATATAATCTTCTTGTCAAAATTGATTTTGTTCTCTAATCCCAAATTGAAACACATAATTAAACTTATCACAGTGTTTCTGATCCTATGTTTCTCGAGACTGTAATAATTCATTTTCCAATTCAATCAGTGAACTCAAATTACAACTTAGAATTCGAACAATAAAGTGATAACAACTATAACTAAGAAAGAGGATAACAACGTGACTAGAAGGAGATGAGATATTAGAATAGAGAAAGAATGTTAGAACCGGTAATATAGAACTCGTAAGTCCTTAATTGGTTCAATTTGGGACCAAATGTAAAAAATTTCCTAAGTGTAGTCCTTAAGATTAAATTGTAGTGGGGCCCTATGATGTGATTTTGTTTGATTGGTCCAAGTGGGA
>JAPFFP010000113.1:1173483-1189668 GCA_026153255.1 Solanum medicagineum | reverse complement strand
CACCGTCGCCTCGGCTCACCTATGCTACAGTTGGGACTTGTGTTGGAGAGTTCGGAGATTTGAAACTTCTGGTGTTAGGCTGTGGTATGGCGCGAGTTTGGACGTCGCCATCGTTCCCGTCCGACATGCATTACTTTGATATTTTAAATGAAAAATTATTTTGATGTTTGTACACAGGTTTGACTCATATATATTTTATTTGGATTATTCCATTTATATTTTGTACTTTTCGCTTTACATATTCGGTACGTATTTCGTACTGATACCCTTTCTTCGGGGGTTGCGTTTCATGCCCGCAAGTACTGACGCACAGGTTAGAGAGCCATCTTCTTAGGATCTCTGTCTAACGTTGAAGTGCTCCCTTTGCCTCAGGAGCAGACCTTTGGTATATATACATGTGCCTTTATTTTCTGTACTTTGCATTTATATATATTAGGGCACGACGGGGCCCTGTCCCATCCTATGATTCGGTTCGTATGTATAGAGGTCTGTGGATACATGTGGGGGTGGGACATTACATGTGATATGATTACGTATGTATGATACTTTTGTTGGGCGGTTCTACCGCAGCGGTGACCTTGTCGGCCCGCACATATATATATATATGTGTGTGTATAGATGTTTGTGGTATACTGAGATTGCTGTTTGCAGGTTTGGGTAGTCAGTAAAACAGAGGAAACTCTGCCGAAATTTCCACAAATTCCTTAGCTAATATAGTTGGAAATCCAATTTGGTGTTGTTTGGGTGCTCGATCGGCACTAAGCACGACTCCTGGGTTGGATCGTGACAAAGGAGACGAGAAATAACCATACCCAAAGCTTCAAATAATTTGCATAATCCTTCTTTATAATCTCTAGTCCTTTTTAACCGTAGCTAATTGGGCTCGGATCCAAAATAAAACTGTGTAACATTTCACATGGCCCAATAATACTAATTGGATCATTTTGAAGAAGAATGATTTGCTAAAATGACAAATATTAGATATGTTATTATAAGTTGTAATATTAGATAATGAATTACAAGTTCTATTCATTTACTAGTTTTAACAATTTAATTACAAGTTATAACAGATATATACATTATACTCATTCCATACCAATTATATACTCAAATCTGTTAGGATATATGTTTGGATATGTAATTGATATGAATTAGGTATGATGTATATATTTGTTATAACTTATAATTAAATTGTTAAAATTCATAATTAATATTATATAATGTTATAATCCATAATATTTGTCATTTTAACAAATCTTATTTTGAAAATAATGTAAAATATCCTAAAACTATCCTGCAATTTATTAGAAAAATCATATTAAAAAGGTTGAAAAGATAGAATATTCTTGCACCATTAGCATATTCTAAAGTCGAGATTATTGATATTTATATGACCATTTTAATTGAGTACTTAATTGGGTCGGGTCTTCTAATTCCTGAAGAATACGGGTTGATCCATAGAACTCGGCAAACCCCACGTTTTGCCATTAAATAACATTTAAAATTACAAAAAAACAAATAGATAATTTGAGAGGTAACAAGTATCAATTTTTCTTTTTTTCTACGACAAACTTTAGTAATCAATTAAAAATTTGCATATTCAAAAAATGAACGTAGCCAAAATAAAGTAATGAGATGACTGTGTAGGCTTATTGGAAAGATATGGTTAGGGAGACTGAATTCGGGATAAGGTAAGAGTGACAGTTGTGATGGAACAAAATAAAGAAAGATGAAAATAAAATAGTTTGAGTCACGGGACGGAGCCACCTATTGGTCAGGGATGTCAAAGCTGGCTATTATATGCGTGAAGAGATAGAGAAGTAGATCGAAGAAGCATCGAGGAGAGACGATTACGTAAGATGTGACACACCTACAATTTATCAAAAACATAATTCTGGATAAGAGAATGTGAACATTGAGGATTAGGATAGACGAATAGATGATTAGTACATAGTCGAATGTTGATTAATTTTTCTTGTCAATATTGTTATAATTACTCTCATGATATTACTTTAGTAGACGTTTGAACATGCAATTTCATCTCATGATTTTATTTTATGAGATGAAATTCTAAACTCACAAAAAAGCTTGGTTTGAAAATGTTATTTTATGATTTCACATATTTTATATATAAAAATCAATCCACGAGTTTATATTTTGTGAAAATAAACTCATTATTTTATATCTACATAATTTTTTATGAGAATATCAAAAGAGTGAGAAAATATGAACATAATGACATAGATAGTCATGATATTGATTGTGCTCAATTTTATAAAAGAATAATTCACCAATTTAATTTATATTTTTATTGAATTGAAGTTCGATGAGTAATATTTTTCTTAGAATAACTTTTTCATGGTGTATTATACTTTTGCTATTATATTTTACTTAATTTTTTAAAATTATATATAAAAAAAGAGAGAATTTTAATAGTTTTCACAATTTGTAATCTCTTCATGTTTTTGAACAAACAATATAACTTAAAAATTTAAATTATATGTCCAAACAAAATTTTAATTTCACCTCATATAATTTCATGTCACGATTTTATGTCACATAATCAAACAAGTCTTTAGTCTTAAATTTTATTATTACATATTGTTTCACTTTATTCCTTCTGCTTCGACTGTCATATTATTACTTGTCGCTATTATTAACTCTCTCTTTTACTTTTAATATAATTTCATACTATCATATTTCCTTCTAATTTTTAATCTAACTGAGTCGAAATTCAATCCATCCTAACCAAACCCAATTTTCTTCAATCTTCCACTCCAACAAATTCGGGTCAATTCACATGACCCGTTAACATCAATACCTAGAAATTTTCTACACTTCCTATTTACTAGGAAATCGCCTCGTTTCTTTCTTCACTTCACAAAAGGAAAAAAAAATCTCCGACCAAATTTCCGGCAATGGCGGCCATGATCCGCCGGTTCAGATCTTCATCATTCAATTCTGTTTCCCTTATCAGTAGGTCTTTATCTACAGCAGCTGCATCTGAGACAGTGAAATCCCAATCTTACCCTCATAGTCCACTTCCTACAAGTGTTGAACCAAAGGGTAAATCTGTTCAATGGGTCTTTTTGGGTTGTCCCGGTGTCGGAAAAGGTACATATGCTAGCCGTCTTTCGACCCTTTTAGGGGTTCCCCATATTGCTACTGGAGATCTTGTTCGTGATGAGTTGAAATCTTCTGGTCCTTTATCCAAACAAGTATGTTCATCTTGTACATAGTTGAGCTGTTTGTTCCTTTTCCCCCCCATTAATTTGGGTTATATGTCGAGTCAAATACTTTTTGTAATTGATTACTTCGAGAGTCGATCGAAAACAGTCTTTTCCACCTCATGAAGGTAGCGATAAGGTTTGTATATATATGTGTGTGTGTGTGTTAAGTTTTTTGTTATGTGGATACATTAAGAGTTGGAGATGGTGTTCATATGAGTTGCTTGTTTGCTGAATCTGACCATGGTGTTGAGATGAACTCAAAATCAGCTGTGGGATTGTAAAAATGTGAACTTTCTGATTCAATAATTATATAGCTCTTGGATAGGTCTTATCTGGTGCTAGTAAGGTTAGATCTATAGGACATGGTCTCCTAAGAAGGAGAATGGAGGAAGTGTTTATGTCATTAGGTGTCCAAGGAAGAGATGGAGGAGCAAATATTGGGATAAGAATTCATAGTGATAGGGAATTGGGGTATGATAGACTAGATTGGATCTAATTCGGGAGGGAAGAGACCAAGAAAATTTGATCCATTCAGGTAATGTCTGGAAAGAAGTTTCTGACCTGTTATTAAACAATTTAGAGCTTTCATGGAAGCTTTAATAATAGGAAGGAGACCTTATCCAGAGTTTACTTGCTCCTTTATTAAGCATGCTATATTGTTGTCAGAGGTTGAGACTGTTCCTACACTTTTGGGGAGTCTTTAGTCGCGATTGAGATTCATATACCAGTACACAATATAGACATATTCGTGAACTTTTTATTTATGTTTTAGTTTTTGTATAATATTAGCCTGAGATGATCTAAAATGGAGCTATATGATAAGCGAGGATACATATGGCCGACCCCAGCTTGAGTTTGGGTTGACGCATACTTGTTCTTGTTATATGCATTTCTAGCTTTATGGTGTTACTTAATGAAATTTGTTCATTTCTTGATCGGCTTCATCCTCTTTCAGCTTGCAGAGATTGTCAACCAAGGAAAATTGGTTTCAGATGAGATAATACTGAATTTACTATCTAAGAGGCTTGAGAATGGGGAAGCTAAGGGTGAAACTGGATTCATACTTGATGGATTTCCCAGAACTGTGAGACAAGCAGTGAGTATACGTTTAATTTTCCTGTGTGAATCTCAATTTGTCTGTGCTTTACCTCTTGGCTACCATCTCCAAAACCATTATATGTTGAGATTGAAATGTTATGCTCTGGTTATCTGTGAGAAAATAAGTAGGCTAATCCCCTTCCTGTTTGTGGTGGCGGGGTTTGAAAGATGATTGAAGGTGATATCAAAAGTCTACTTCCTATTCTAGTCACTTCTCCAAATACATCCGTGTAATGATGTAATCTCAATTTATGTCAGAGGTGTTCAGACAAAGTTTTGTGCTAGTTCTATAACTTTCGTGTCTAATTCTGCATCAGGAAATATTGACTGAGGTGACGGACATAGATTTGGTGGTTAATCTCAAGCTTCCAGAACGGGTCTTGGTTGAGAAATGCCTTGGCCGAAGGATCTGCAGTGAATGTGGAAAGAATTTCAACGTGGCATCTATAGATGTCGCAGGTGAAAATGGGGCTCCTAGAATCCGCATGGCTCCACTTAATCCACCCTCGCAGTGTATATCAAAGTTAATCACTCGAGCAGATGATACAGAAGCTATTGTTAAGGAAAGACTTAGTATATACTGGGAAAAGGTATTGTTCCAATATTTGAACCACAATTTTTTCCCAACACGAGTAAATATTCTGAAAACAGCAATTTTTTCGTCGAATATAGTTCTAGTTATCGTTAGTTAACAGTCATTGAGCATCTATACTATTACCACCTTTCTCAAGAAAACAAAAAAGTAGAACAGTTGTATGTATGATTTCCGTTTTCTTTTTATGATTGCAGAGTCAGCCTGTTGAGGACTTCTACCGGAGCCAAGGAAAGCTACTAGAATTTGATTTACCTGGAGGCATCCCAGAATCATGGCCTAAGTTGCTGGAAGTTCTCAACCTCGACGAGCAGGAATTTAAACTGTCTGCTGCAGCTTAGTTCCCATTAGCTGCTTTGCATGTGTGCGCGGGCTTAACAATTTTGCAGAAAAAGAACATATTCATTGGTTTGCCTTCTTCTATTTTCTCTTTCCGTCAATTCAATTCAAATAACAAACATTTTGAGTGTACTTGAAGCCGTAAAATTACGGTGGCTGCCTTTGTTGAATTTCGATTTCGATTTCGTATGAAAGAGGTCTGTTGTACCATAGTTTCAGCAAGAGTTATAAAGATTATTTTTTCCATTGTGTAATAAGGTTATAGTTAGTAATGGCACATTCTGATTACTTTTAGCACTTTTATATGACTGATATGGTTTTATTTGAGCCGAGGGTGTTTCGAAAGCAACCTCGAAAGGTAGAGGTAAAGTTGGCGTTCACAACACTTTTTTCATACTCTAGATTTTATTTATGGAATTACATTCTGTATGTTAGTTACTTTTGGGTAAGTTAATGTATAAAACACACATCTTATGTGTCGATCAAAATTTCTATGACAACATAAAGTCATTGACATATGCATAGGTTGTTCTTTTTTCTCTTCTTGCTTTCTTCATGCGATATTCAGTACCTTTATTGGAGTTTGATTATTTTAAATTCGTATTATGTGAGGCTTTATTTGGAGGGAAATATATTATTTTAAATTCGTATTGCGTGAGGCTTTATTTGGAGGGAAACATTCTCTATCAAGGATTTTTTTTATATTTGAAACTTGAAATTCGAGATCTTTGATTAAGAAAGGAATAATTCCATTCATTACATGACATCTTTGATACATATGCATAAATAAGTTAGGTATTTGCACAATAGTTTCTCTTTACTTTATCATTGGACCTAACTCTGAACTTAATAGTTTGATCTTGTACTATTGCTTGAATTCTCTCATCTTGCATTTGCTTACTCTTCCATACGGATCGAAGGATGATCAGTTAAATATTTTTATTGTTATTCTTTATTATTATATATATCTATATATATATTAAAAATTATATTTTGAATTCGTCTCTATCGCAAAGAAAAAAAAAAACTATAGGAAAAAAAAACAAAAAACGTGCTTAGAGTTTTGTTTGTCACATCAACATTTGTTTATTTTGTCAAGGTTTGAATAGACATTAAAATGAATAATTCAACTAATCTTTTGGTCATGGAAAATTCTAGATTTATCCAAACTAATAATCTAGAAAAAAAGAAACGTGGCTAATTAAGAATAAAGTATGAAAAGAAAGGGTAAAAGAGGGAGTACATAAAAAATTAATGGATTAGGATAAGTCTTAAATCAATTATTAAAGTGATCATTAGGACAAAAAGAAAAACACTTTCATTTTAAATTATTTATCCTATTTTAACTTGACATAGAGGTTTAAGACAATAATTTTTTTTCAAAATCTTATGATCTTAAAAATATGTCAAATATATGAAAATATTTCTTAATCATGTGATTTTAAACATATCATGTGAAAAGTTGAAATTAAAAAGTTACTTAAAAAGAATTAAAACAGACTAAAAAGAAAAATAGGACAAACGAATTAAAATGAAGAAGGTCCGCCCTCATTTCCTAAATACTTGTCATCCTTACTAATATAGATATTCTACGACAATCTCATATAAATAACTATACGATGTCATACTGCCCTTAGGTTTAATAATTCTAACATTCATCTTCGACCTTTATACCTTTTTATTTTGGGATGTGATATTATATTTAGAAATAATTTTTGACAAATATACAATAACAATAACATACTAAGGAGAAATTCCATAAATGGAATCTGAGAAGGATAAAATGTACGCATACTTTTACCACTATTTCATAAAAATGAAAAAACTATTTTCGAAAGACCCACGACTTAAATATATTGGCCCAAAAAACTTTTGTGACTTTAGTTTTGACAAGTGGCTCATTTGTTGATCTTATGGTTGATATCAATTTGAAGCCTTTGCCTAAAGAGATATTTTCCTTTTGCATTCCTGCCTAACCACATGGCAAAACTATATAGTGGGCTTGCTACAATATTTTAAGTTATCTAAAAATTATAATTTTAGAATCTAGAATTCTAATTTTTGAACTAATTTTTTCACAAATTCTAATCATTATTTCAAGAGGAAAAAATAAATAATCTCACAAAACTTAAGTATTTATTCAAGTGAAATGAAACTTTAAAAAAAAATTTTATGCAGTATTATAAAATTCATGTCCAAATATCTACTTAAATTTTGGTATTTCATAGTATTCTTTTTTCCAATTTTATTTAAAATATTATTTGATTATACATCTGAATGATTTTTGAAAAAATTAATTTTGATCCTGGGTGTTTTTGGTATGAAAGGAAATATATTTCATGATTTTTTTTTAAAGAAGTGATTTTCTTACTTATTTTACTATGTTTGATAGATAAACATAAGATATAACTCTCACCGTCTAATAATAGTAGTGCACTATTGACTCTATACATTTTTTAAGAAATTATAAATAAAACAGTAATCTTACCATATCACAACTATAACTAATAATAAAGGTAAATTAGGAATTAAATCCTTAATTTTGTAAATTGGACAAGTATTGTTGAATATCTATTTTTCGTATAGCGGGTGGACAAAAGAATTATTTTAAAAATATTTATATATTTTAGCTTTACTGTAATATTAATATCATCTCAAATAACTCAGCAATTGCCACGTGTCCTGCTAAATCTTTTACGTCGCGTCCTAGATTTTTTGTCCACGTAAGCAATGCTTACCTGGAAAAATCTCTGCCCATGTGGAATAATCTTGTCCTACGTGGCGCCTTCCTGGCCTGCAATTTGTCCACGTCATCATCTTGGAAACTTCCAAGACTTTCTTCTCCTTCCATCCCCCTGCTCCTGCAAAAAACTCCTTTTGGATTACAGCAAAATTTCCTTCTGTTTCTGAAAATAAAGTAATAATCTTTTATTTTTTCTTGATTTTTTTTTTCAATTTATCATCATACTTTTCACTTTGAAGTTCATTTCTTGAACCCCTTTGCTTTATTTCCATCTGGGGTTTATGTATTTTTTTCTGTTATGGTGAAATGAGCTTTGTGGCTGTTGATTACTTCAAGGTGAATTTCTGTCATCTTTGTTAGTATTGTTGTTAAATCTGTATATTCAAGTCTATGTGTTATTTTTCCCTTTACGGTATTTGTAGCTTGTTTCTTTATGTTGCCAAGATTTGATTTTTTGAAAATCTAACCTTGTTGTTTGGATCAGGTTACGTGCATCTCGACTAATTTCCACCAAATCACTTAGTGTTTTTTTGTCTTTGTTGGGATTTGAATATGAGGGGTCATGGTTCTTGACCTACTTCATTGACTAGTAGGCTAAGTTGCGTGGACCTTTCACTTTCAATGCCGCATTCGTGTTGGGAATCCAACACACACTTGCTGAAACTTTTGAAGAGTCCAAGCGACATAGCTAGTAGGCCATAGGACACATCCTTGAGTGCTGTCAAGATTTGATTTTTCTGACTGTTGAGGCAAGTTTATGTGATGAGTGTATGGAAATTAAGGGTTTATCTATTTTGCTTAAGTTATGTGTGTTAAGCTGCATTTGAGTTTTCCATTCAAGTCAATGTCTTTTGGGCATTTGCAGATTTTGCTTTATGTTATCAAGATTTGACTTTTCTGGTGGTGGAGGTAAAGTTTTCTGAAAGGTAGGGGTAAGGCTGCATACACACCACCCTTCCGAGACGTAACTTGTGAGATTACACTGGTATGTTATTGTTATTGAGGCAAAGTTTATGTGTTGTTATTGAGGCAAAGTTTATGTGTTGTGTTTGAGGCGAAGTTTATGCGTTGTCGTTGAGGAAATTAAGGGTTTATCTTCTTTTGATTAAGTTATCATGTTTGATGCTGTGCAATTGAATCATATGCTTATTGTTACTTCTCCATTCCTAATTTACGTGATGGTGTTTGACTGGGTTCCCAGGAAATAGCATCTCTACCTCTGTAGGTAATGGTAAGGTCTGCGTACATTTTACCCTCCGCAGACCCTACTCGTGGGATTCCATTAGGTATGTTATTGTTGTTGTTGTTGTTGTTTGACTGGGCACGCAGTTTAAGATTTGATTTTTTAATAAATCTAACCTTGTTATTTGGATCAGGTTACGTGCATCTCGACTTATTTCCACCTAATCACTTAGTGTTTTTTTTGTCTTTGCTGGGATTTGAATATGAGGGGTCATGGTTCTTGACCTACTTCATTGACTACTAGGCCATAGGACACAACCTTGAGTGCTGTCAAGATTTGATTTTTCTGACTGTTGAGGCAAGTTTATGTGTTGAGTGTTAAGGGTTTATCTGTTTTGCTTAAGTTATGTGTGTTAAGCTGCATTTGAGTTTTCCATTCAAGTCAATGTCTTTTGGGCATTTTTTGAAGATTTTGCTTTATGTTGTCAAGATTTGATTTTTCTGGTGGTGGAGGCAAAGTTTTCTGAAAGGTAGGGGTAAGGCTGCATACACACCACCCTTCCGAGATGTAACTTGTGAGATTATACTGAGCATGTTGTTGTTGTTGAGCCAAAGTTTATGTGTTGTCTTTGAGTTGAAGTTTATGTGTTGTCTTTGAGGAAATTAAGGGTTTATCTTTTCGGCTTAGGTTATCATGTTTGGTGCTATGCAACTCAATCATGTGCTTATTATTATGTCCCCGCTCCTAATTTACATGATGGTGTTTGACTGGGCACGAAGTTTAAGAATGAAAGAAAAATGATGGTGTCATTCTTTCTTGGATGGACTAAAAAGGGAATAATGTCACATAAATTGGGAGGGGAGGAGTATTATTATTCTGTGGTGTTAATTTTAAGAGTTTGGATTGTGAAGTGACATCCATTGATACTCTTGTTCTGATCATACAGGTAGGGGATGGACAATTAGGCCTTTGAGGAATTCTTAGTTAAAGCCTTACAACGGTTTGGTTTAATTTAATGTCCCTTTTCGTTTGCATATTGACGATTAACTTAGCACTTCAATGCTGTTGGTTTTAACATTTCAAATTTGGAATAGGTTTATATTTGAAGAATTTGGGTTCTTGACGAAGAAGATATGTGCTCTTTCTTTTCATTGACAAGGATTTATCAAAGGTTTTACTGCCAATCCAATATCCCCTCTTCCTTATCATCAGTGTTTCTAAATCTGGTTGACAGGCCGTGTTTCAATGACGATCGAGGGTGACTGTGACAAAGAATTGCCAGACGAGGACGAAGAAACTGGCAATAGACTGGTGCGTGAGGGAAAAGATGTAGTTAAGGATCGTGAGTTCGAGGTTGCGACTGTTAATGCTGATGTACAAGGTGGGGGTGTGGGGACGTTACAAGCTAAAGTTTCGCAGTTGCAACATCAGGAACAGACTCGAGAAATAGTAAATGGTTGGGAGAAATTTCTTCATGTTACGTCCATTAAGGTGCTGCTGGTGGAGAATGATGATTCTACGCGACACATTGTTACTGCTTTACTTCGAAATTGCAAATATGAAGGTCTATTTCTTCTTCATTTTTCCTTTGTTTGCATGTGTTTCTTTTTTTCTTTACGAGTTCTGTTCATCGTATTAAATATGTTAAGTTGAATTGTTTTTATTGTCTGCATATTCAAGAGCTACGATGTTGTAGCTACATCAGGATTCGTGCTTGAATAAATGCTAAATTGACCTCACTTGAGCTGCCTAGTGCATTGTTAATCTTCTTAATCAGCTAGAATGATTGCTTCGTAAAGGGGTTAGAGAGGTTGGGTATATTGGTTAAGGTTAATCAATAATCCAAGAGCAACTACAGTTGAAGAGCTAGAAATATCTTCAATCAATCTAGTTAAAGTAACCTGGACTTGAACATTGATAAAATGTAGTCTTGTTGAGTGTCGATAAGATATAACTACCAGCAAAAATTTCGCAGTGTTCGTCCAGGTGATGTCTCAAGTTTCATTGCATGTGATGTTCAGTTGAGAAAATATTTCTTGTTCAGTAAATTGATAAACTTCAGTCGAAACAGCTGCTGAGTGGCCAATATATCTTACTTGATTACTACTTTACCATCTTTATGGCTCTTATAATCTCTATGTTAATTGGTTATTTGCAGTTATACAAGCAGCTAATGGATTGGAAGCCTGGAAGATACTAGAAACTCGTACCAATCAAATCGATCTAGTGTTAAGTGAGGTGGTAATGCCTTGTTTATCAGGCATAGGCCTTTTATGCAAAATCATGAGCCACAACACACACAAGAACATTCCTGTTATCTGTAAGTAATCTGCTGTTGTGAAACTTCTACTCGCTCCCGTTTCAATTTAAGTGCCTTAGTTTGATTAGGCAAGGAGTTTAAGAAAAATCTTACAGTTTGGCTTTTGTTTTTCACATTTATCCCGTTTTCATCCATATCTGATGAGGGTAATGTGCAGTGATGTCATCTCATGATTCAATCGGTTTGGTCTTCAAGTGTCTGTCAAAAGGTGCAGCCGGCTTCCTGGTTAAACCTATACGAAAGAACGAGCTAAAGAACCTGTGGCAGCATGTCTGGAGAAGATGCCAAAGTGTAAGTCACCACTATCTTTAGTCAATAATGAGAAAGAATTTGTTTACTAGCCCTCTACCTTTGGTATAAAACATGCAGTGACGGCTTTAAAACTAGTCGCTGATATATGTCTTTCCCCTCTATTCTTGATTCATTTCCATTTCTCAGTCTAGTGGAAGTGGAAGTGGGAGCGGAACACAAATCCAAAAATCCATAAAGTCGAAGAGCAGCGAACAATCAGGCAACAATAGTGGTAGCTATCATGGGGAAGATAATCAGGGAAATGCTCCTCTTAGAAATGTAAGTGATGATGGAAGTGACACACAGGTATTGCAATTTTCTTCCTCTTTCCTAGTTCATCTTTTTATACATATTGGGATGATAACGATTGCACTCGGGCATGTTGCAATTTTTCATATTATGTCAGAGATTTGATTGAAGTGAACGTTTCATTGTTCCTTGGAAATGAGCATCTTAAAACATTGGAATCCTTCTATACCTTTTTTTCTGTTTGATTATTTAGCTCTTGCTGTTTAAGTAAGACAAATAGATATCGTTATGCAGACTTTCTGCAGATTGTGTTTTCAAGTTGGTTATTTAAAGCCCTCCTAAGTTTAATAAAATCATTGAGAGTCATTTTCAACCCTTTTTTGCTGCCATGTCTTTTAAAAAACCGATAGTTCTTTATAGAAAGTTAATGAGCTATGGGAAAGGGCAAAGAATCTGTTGTCCTAAGGCTATATTGTTGCTTGCATTCGATAAAAGCAAGTTGGTGAGGTAACAGTTCTACGTCTTTTCATCTGTTGTTATTGCATCAATGCTGCAAGACTAGAAACATAAAGGAAGTGGAGATGAGTTGTACTAATTTATCATAGTAATGGCGGGAAACTAAGGAAGAGTTTGCGTCTGCAATATCGCCTTTTTCTTTGGCACGAACCAGCATTATGTTTTCCTGCTTCTTCTATTGTACTTATTTTAGCTTGTCGAAAAAGGAATTTTTTTTAGCTTCTCTCTGAAGGGTAAATAGCAAAAGGAAAACCACTATGCTATGTGTTCTTACTTCTTTGGAGGTCTCATTATCTTGCATGATTTATCATCGTAGTTCTTCGTATGCAGTATCAAATTCTCAAACGTTAGTTAACATCGGAAGAGAGTTTATGTGATAAGTATTTCTTTTTTACAATCACTATAAAACTTCTATTTTGCAGAGTTCTTGGACAAAACAAGCTGTTCAAGTTGATAGCTCTCAAGCAGTGTCTCCATGTGATCAAGCACCTGAGCATGGAGGCAGCTCTTCTGTGCAGGTTATCCGTTCAAATGTAGAAACCTCTTCTCAAAAGGAGGCACAAATGAACCCCTCAATAGATTGCCAAGAACCTGGTAATGACTATGACTTATCCCTTTTTTCGTTCTTCCGTTCTATTTTGTTTGCTGACTGACATGTATCGTGCATGTTCCGTTAAAGATAACACCGGAAAAGGCAAATCCTTTATTGCCAACTCACTTAGAGATCCAGAGTTAGAGCCTAAAAATGCCATCGAGCTTCCAGTCGAACATCTTGACTCAAGACATAAGACTGCGCTAGAAATAGATCCAAATGCAAGTAGTTTGAAGATGGACATAAAGAAGGAAAACCGAATTGGTAATTGTCCACTCAGTGAACATCATGTCGCAACTGTTGGGGTGTCTCATCCTCAGATGGACAAAAGAGAATTGAAAAAAGTTGTGGATGCATCAGAACTCGATAATACGTCCTCCAATGACTCCAAACTCTGTGTCGTTGAGCTAAGCTTGAAGAGGTTAAGAGGTCTCGGAGAATCAGGGATAACTTCTCAAGATGATCGCAATGTTTTAAGGCGATCAGAACTTTCAGCTTTCTCAAGGTTGGGAGACAAAAACTACCTCTTATGCTTTCTTAGCTACAGTTATATGCTTTCTAGAGTATCTCTTACTTTCTTTCTTGAATGGAATGTTCGGAGTTTTATCTTTCCTAGATGGTTGTATGATTTTGCAGGTATAATTCATCCTCGAATCTTACAAGGACTCCTAACGAGATCACTCGAAGTAGTTCTTTAATTGAAAATAACCTGGAAATGGCGAAGAATAATCCAGTGCATGATGTTGAAGCTCGAATGAGCAAAAAACTTCTTCCAGAAAGCTCTCACTACGTTTTTATTCAGCACCCTCATCAGCAGCGCAACCATCATGAATTCAACCATGACAATTTGTCATTAAAGAAACCGGGTGTGGATGGTCCACATTGTGCTTCATCAAACATTCTGGCTGGTTCTTGTGAAGGCAGAAGTGTTTCTGGGAGTAACCAAGGAAGCAACGGACAGAATGCAAGCAGCAATTCCGGAAATGCTGGAGGCACAAATGAGAATAATGATACTGTGTTAGCTAGCACAAGTAGAAGTGGTGGTGATGCAAGTGGCTGCAGTTCTGGAAATACGAAGGATTCTTTCAAACTTGTGAGAGCAGCTGCATTAACCAAATTCCGTCAGAAGAGGAAGGAAAGATGCTTTGAGAAAAAGGTAAATAGTAAATACAACGCGATACCATTATGACGATTATATATTTAACCTGAGGTCATCATACGAACTAATAAACTTCAAATCCTAGCTCGACGATCCCATAGAGCATCACATTTTATAGCTAGACTAGTTGGTAAAACTAATACTTTTCTTCCTTGAAACATTGTCTATTAGGTTCGTTACCAGAACAGAAAGAAACTAGCAGAGAAACGACCACGTGTTCGAGGACAATTTGTACGACAGATAGAGCAGAACAACACAACTAATACTGCAGATGAATGAGTCAAATCCATTTTTCTTGATCATGTTCACAAAAGGTATCTTTTTCTGTGCAGCAAAAACTTAATTTTTCTCGGCGTATTGCAAGAAGAACAATCATTGAGTTATTATAGGAGGAAATTCTGTTTTTCAAATGAATAGCCTTCTATAATAGTAAACAAAAATACTTAAATACTGTTCATTTCTGTGTTTATTCTGTTCATGACCTGTTGACAGTTGAATAAGTTTATGTCGATCACTATGAAATTTTGTGTTCGTCGTTAATACACACAGAGACACTTTAACTTGACCCCAACTGACAACTAAAAATGCTCCAACTTTGAAAATACACATCTAGATACTTCAACTCGTTCCCATTGTGTCTCGCGGACACTCAATGCTGACGTGACACATAAAATTTGGAGGTTTCTAAATGATCATTTTGCAAGCTGGAGTGTTTAACTAACACAATACAGACGAGTTGAGATGTCTATATATGTATCCCCAAAGTTGGTGTGTTCAGTTGTTAGTTGAGGCAACTAATGGGATTGAGTATAGATTGATTGAAAAAGGTCTATCAACTCAAGAAGAACTATTTTTATTTTTATTTTTGGTCTCCCAATCTGTCTTATATGTGTTAATTTTATCATATTTATATACTGTCATGTGCTTTTCGTTATTAGTCGCTTTTTTTGCTCCCTTTCCTTTCCTTTCCTTTTTGGCATATCTAGTTTATTCTGCTTATGGGGTTTTTGAGACGAGGGTTATTAGGAAACAACCTCTCTACTTCTATGAGGTAGTGGTAAGGTCCGCGTACATTCTACCCTCCCTAAACCCCACTTCTGGGACTCCACTGGGTATGTTGTTGTTGTTGTTGTTGTCTCCCAATCGGTGTTTGGTATCTGCATTGGGCTTGGCTAAACCCAGACTCGAGTCGAGACGTCCCACATTGGAGGTAAAGCGCTCCTTAGCAAAAGCTACTCCGTATCCAGGGTGCAAGAAGAGCTATTTTCCTGTTAGTTTTGAGCATGTTTCTTTTTCATACCATAGGAATGAGGTAAAAATGAGAAGATTAGGCATAAAAGATCCAATAGACCATGTTTGGCAATACAATTTTCTGCATATCCATGACTAAAGTCATCTAGGATTACTCGTTAACAATTGATCAAATTTGATAGATTCGCCCTCGAAAACAATAACGTAAAGTAGGTTAGGAGCATGTATGGATACCAAAATCAAAGGTGAAGGTTCTTATTCCATCTTCTTTTGTGCAACTTAGTTGAATGAAGGATTCAAATACCTTCAAAAAGAAAATTTATCCCAGAAGATTCAACAATTATAATACTTTCTCTGTTTTAACTTACGTGACACCATTTAACTAAACTCAAAATTTTAGAAAGAAAGAAGAAAGGACTCCTAAAATTTCTTGCCTTGTGGTAAAAAAAAATCTTAGACATTTACGTTGCTATAAATCATTTAATTAAGGATATCAGATATTTTACATTTTACAGTTAAGTTATTTCTAATTATAAAAAAGTGACGATGTTTTCGAGGCAAACATATATAGTCGTCAATATATATATATGGGGCGTGGGGGGGGGGGGGGGGTCCCCTGCCT
>JAPFFP010000113.1:1155083-1171901 GCA_026153255.1 Solanum medicagineum | reverse complement strand
ATTTATGAAACAAACCAAACACTCAGTAACAAATAATCTCAACATAACTTATCTCATCATTACTAATCCGAACATAATTTATCTCATCATAAACTTATCCCTTCATTACTTATAGTCAAATCAAGTGACCCCTAACTATATTAGGTAATTAACTAATACATATTTGTTCGTCCGCGTAACTTTTCCTAATTATAATCTTCGGTAATTATTCTTTAAACTCTTAATTTATTGCATTTTTATAACTATCCCTTTCAGTATTGGACCACCAAAGTTTAATGAAAAATGAAATTTTGAGCCACACATTTTTCAACTTCATTTGTACGTAGGAAAAGAAATTTTACGAATGAGGCATTGATTGGTACAATGATATCAAATATTTGAGATTAAAAATGTCACGTGAAAATTAAAATCGTTTCACCGATTCAAATTTAGTTATTAATTTGCAAAATATGTTTAGAATAATTAGATTTTGTGGGTTCTTTTTTTTATTTACAAATTTCTTAACTTATGTAACTTTTAACATTAAAATTAAAAATACTTAACAGATATATAATATATGTATATTGATTAGAAAAAATAAATGATGAATTCGATAGGCTACTGATAAAGATTCCCTTTTTTTTTTTTTAATTCAATGAAAATATTTTCAAAATCATGTAATATTGTGATTTATTCATTGACAAAAAGGGGAAATATTTTATTTTTATAAAAGAATCTAATGACGTGTTATCAATGAAAATACTTTTTAGGTAGGAGATGTTGGAAACTTTTTGTACTATATAGTTTGTAAATTATGAAGTAGAGTATAAATAAGATAAAAAATATATACATGAATTATTTTAAATATATACATTAAATTAATTAGTTTATAATAAATATAATTGTGTTTTATTTATACAAAGAATAATCAAATATCATAAAAATTAGAGTGATTATATAGTATAACTTGCGAAAAATCATATAAGTATATACTGACTATCAATATAGATTAATTATATATAAGTTATATAGTGAATATACATTATAATACGCAAGAAGTGCGATGTTCTGCTTCTGGCAACAACATAGTTGGTCCCACTTGGGTCATAAGATCATCAATCTCATACCAAATCCCATCAATATAATCACTTTTTCGAGAAATACGAGACATCTAAGTCATACAAGTAAAGAGATCTAGTCATTGATAAGAACAAGATAAAATATGAACCAGGATTGAATTGATCAGAAAATAAAAGGGGTTTCGAACAATGATTTGATTGATAATGAAGAAAGATAATTCTTGGTTTAGTTCTCCAACTTAACAATCGAAAATAGGATTAATCAATTCTAGTGGGTCCCAATACATGAAATATATACTAAATATATATAAGTATATATTGAATAATTTTTTTTGATAATTAAAGTGATTAAATTAATCATTTAATGTAATTATTCCATTATTTTATGTGGTCAATTTCTTTTATTTTTTTTATTAATTACATTGGACTTTAGGACATGTCATGTTAAAGATCACCAAATATCTACTTACTGGCCACGCATTAATGCATTTTCTTTTAATTTTTATTTTTTTTTTGTTAATGAATAAATGCTAATTAAATTAATGAGTAGGGAAGGTCTGAATTTTTCTAATAAAAAACCAAAATTAGTATTACTATTATTTATATTTACTAGACTGGATAAGCTCAAGAAAGTTAATTGCTTTTACATATTTTGACTAATTTTACATTATGTCTATCATTTTTAAAGTAATTCTGTTAAAACAAATGAAAAAAATTACTTCATATTTGTGCGTCTTCAGGAGATATTCAAGTTTGGCATCAGGAGATATTCAAGTTTGGCACGAATGAAAATTTATTGGAACTATTCATATTCAATGTATTTTTTAGAGTTCAGAATCATATTACACACTCCATATTCTGAGAAAATCATTCGAAAAAAGAAAAAATGGAGTCTTTGAAATCGTACATGCGCTTTTTGATGCATACAATTAAGAAAAAAATGTGAATCAGTATATAGACTTCAATTCTAGAATATGTAATATATTTTATGTGTTGCCCCACTCATTAGACAGAGAAGATCACCAAGATTTCGCAATTTATTGTTAGATTTATTTCATTTTCAAGAGCTCGGAAGGATGATTCTCAATATTATCCTTGAAGAGGACTCGAACCTCCACAATTTTTTGCTAAGCTTTCGAATCTTGCGTGACTATATTCAAACTTGAAACATCACGATTGTCCATTTTTTTATATATGTTACATAATAAATCAAAAAAGTTTTTTTTAATTATTTTTAATTTTTCATATATACACACTCCTACTATATAATTGGTATTTTGTAATATATAAAGAAAGTCATCATTTTATAATTTTGCAAATATAAATTAACCTTTTTGAGATTCAAAAAGAAATTAACTCCACAAAAGTTCAAAATTTAAAAAATTTAATGATTTATTATTACTATAAATGTAAAAATGGCCAACTGAAAAGGTTTAATATGACTATTGAATCTCTGTGGTTTCTCTGTCTTCTCAGCTGTGAAAGGCTTTTCCTTTTTCCCTCTCTCTGTGTAGGCTGGGTCTTTTCAATACTTAGAAGTTTGTATTCTTACAGAGTATAGTTTTTTGTGTGTATATATACATAGAAGAAGTAGAAGAAAGAGGGTTAATGGGTTGGTTTCCATGTTCTGGAGCATTAAAGCAGACATCAAAGAAGAGGAAGAAGAAGAAGAAAGACTTGAGTAATTCTGTTCAACTAGGTTCTGGTAACTTTAAAGTTTCATATTTATCAAATAAGAAGACTAATTTAATGATTATGTGAAATGGGGTTTTTGTATATTTGTCAAATTAAGTTGATTTATGTGGTTTTGGGGCTTCAAGTTTTTGACTTTTGATGATTCTGTGAAATGGGTTGGTTGTATATTTGTTGTATTTCTTGTCTTTATGTGATTTTGGAGCTTCAAGTTTTTAACTTTTGATGATTCTGTGAAATGGGTTTGTTGTATTTTTGTCAAATTGAGTTGATTTCTGTGGTTTTGGGGCTTCAAGTTTTTAACTTTTGATGATTCTGTGAAATGGGTTTGTTGTATTATTGTCAAAATTTCTTGGGTTTAGATGATTTGGAGCTCTTTTTTTAAAAATGATTCTATGAAATGGGGTTGTTGTATATTTGTTGAATTTCTCGTGTTTATGTGATTTTGGAGCTTCAAGTTTTCAACTTTTGATGATTCTGTGAAATGGGTTTGTTGTATTTTGTCAAAATTTCTTGGCTTTAGATGGTTTGGAGCTCTTTTTTAATGATTCTGTGAAATGGATCTGTTGTATTTTTGTCAAAATTTCTTGGCTTTAGATGGTTTGGCGCTTTTTTTAATGATTCTGTGAAATGGGTTGGTTGTATTTTTGTCAAAATTTCTTGGCTTTAGATGGTTTGGAGCTTTTTTTAATGATTCTGTGAAATGGGGTTGTTGTATATTTGTTGAATTTCTTGTCTTTATGTGATTTTGGAGCTTCAAGTTTTTAGCTTTTGATGATTCTGTGAAATGGGTTCGTTGGATTGTAGTCAAATTTCTCCTCTTTAGATGATTTGGAGCTTCAACTTTTGATGATTCTGTAACACGGTTTGTTGTATTTTTGTCAAATTTCTTGTCTTTGGTTGATTTGGAGCTTCAACATTTAATGATTCTGTGAAATGGGTTTATTGTATTTTGGTCAAATCTCTCGTCTTTAAATGATTTTGAGCTTCAATATTTAATGATTAAGTGAAATGGGTTTGTGTATTATTGTCAAATTTTCGTCTTTGGATGATTTAGAGTTTCAGCTTTACATCATTGCTTCTGATTCTTGGATATCACCCGTTAAACCATTGTTTTAGGTATGGGTATGACTTCATTTCTCTTGATTCACTGAAAGAGGTAATTGATAGGGTCTTTTATGTGCTGTGAGGATAAATGCGACGTTTAGATGACCATTAGTTTTGTAGAACTCCTACTTTGCCTCAAAAAGATGGGCAATTTATTAACATTGGAATAAAACGAGCCCAAATTGAGTGAAATGATATAGAGGATTCATATAGCAGTCCCCAATTAATTTAGGATTGAGGAACAGGTGGTTGACTGATTGATTGCTTTAAGATGTGCAGTTGCAACTATTTGGTGGCCTGGACTCTTACCCCTTTTGACCATCAATGGTAGTTATGGTCATTTCTTAGTGATATTTAAGGGTAGCCCCAAATACCTTGCTTCCATCCGTCCCCCCGTTTTTTTGATGTTTTTATCGATATCCAAAATGTGAGTTATACTAAAATGAAAACAAGATCTGTCGAACTTTAGTCAACTCCACAAAATTTCTTCAATAAAAAATGAGGGGCTTTCTATTGGACATCCAAGAGTTTCAACTTCTATTTTACCATCAAAGTTTCACAAAGTTATCTTGCTATGCAAATTTTAGCTTCTCTTTTTTCTTTTTAAAATGTTCAGTCAGGTGACTGTAGGAAGTTTTCATTTCTAAATGGACCCTGTAATGTGGGAACAAGTCGATAAGGAATAATGAGTGTTGCGTAGTAGAAATGAATTCTTGGTGATGTTTCCTTTGTTATCTAATCCAATCATGATGTTCTTAGTGTTTCTTGCATGAGTGTCATATTAGAAAATTTGTAGAAATCACTCAGTTATTGAAACTGCACAATTTCCGAGTAAATCAAGTAGTTATACCAAGTTCTGTATCATGCATTTCCCATGATTGGACTGATTGGGAAGTGATCTAGATCTTTTTCCCAGCTTCTTGATCACTCAATTGGCTATATTTGATGTTCTTGAACCTTAATTGTTTGGTTTCAGTTCCATGTTTTTCTTCCCTTTTTAATTTCTGTTTTGGTTTCATGTTCAGAAAAGTTGAAGGCAAAGAATCTGGTAGGCTCAAAGGAGTATGTTAAGGATGGTGAGTCTGGTCAAATTGCAGCCAAGATTTTTACATTTCGTGAATTAGCAGCTGCAACACGAAACTTTCGAGGTGATTGTCTTCTTGGAGAGGGAGGATTTGGAAGAGTATATAAAGGGCGCCTCGATTCCAATCAGGTCTTTTTCCGTCACTTTTTTTTAAACGATGGAATTTTGTTGAATAACAGAATGGAGTTTCCTTTTTAGTCTCCAGTCTGTTTGTGCTCTCAATCCACAGATGTTGGTTGAACTCACTTTTTGCTTGCATAGTGTTCATGAGGGACATTGGAATTGTTTTCACTATTTAATTTCCTTTCTTCTTGCATCGTACTTTATTCCATTTGTTATAAGTAGTCAGCTTATAGGCTCATGTCCCAGGTTTGAACCCTGCCATAGACAAAAAGCCTGGTATTATCCACCAAGTTTCATACCGTTTACCACTGGCCGTGGGTAATTTTTCGGTTATGAAATATCTGTTCAATAATATAATGATGACAATGATAACATCAGTTTTTATTGTTATCACTATAGCTATTATTTTACTTATTTTATCTTTGGGTACCCCGTGCGTTATGATATTGCTCTGGACATCTAAGATCTCGGCTGGAGCTATGGTTTGACGCCTTTTCTCATTTATTTTCTATAGATTGTTGCCATCAAGCAACTCGATCGTAATGGATTGCAAGGGAACAGGGAATTTCTTGTTGAAGTGCTGATGCTAAGTCTGTTGCACCATCCTAACCTGGTAAATTTAATTGGCTATTGTGCTGATGGAGATCAAAGACTTCTAGTTTATGAATATCTGCCGCTAGGATCCTTGGATGACCATCTTCATGGTAATTTCTCTTTTAGTAGATAACCTCTTCCCTTCTGTCTGCATTTTCGGATGAAATTTTGATTTAAATCAAGTATTTGCAGATCTTACGCCCGGTAAGAAAGTGCTTGATTGGAACACGAGAATGAAAATTGCAGCTGGAGCGGCAAAGGGCTTGGAATATTTACATGACAGAGCAAGCCCACCTGTAATATACCGTGATTTAAAATGCTCCAACATTTTGCTCGGTGAGGGGTATCACCCGAAGCTATCTGACTTTGGATTGGCTAAGTTGGGGCCTGTAGGAGATAACACTCATGTCTCTACTAGGGTCATGGGTACTTACGGGTACTGTGCACCAGAGTATGCCATGACTGGTCAGTTGACGTTAAAGTCGGATGTTTACAGCTTTGGAGTCGTTCTCTTGGAGATCATCACCGGCAGGAAAGCAATTGAAACTTCAAAAACTGGAGGAGAACACAATCTGGTTGCATGGGTAAGATATTTTCTGATTATATTCCCTCCATTTCAATTTGTTCATCGTACTTTCCTTTTTAACTCAAGAAAGCCTCATCAAGTGTCCTAGCAAAAATGGGATGTGGACTAGTGATTTTTTATTTATTTTTTGCATGGGGTGGTAAGTTCTGCGCACATTTTATCCTCCCCAGACCCCACTTATGGGATTCCACTGGGTATGTTGTTTTGTGTGGGGTGAGAGAGGGGTACATATTGTTTTTGCTATTAGAAAACCAATTTATAGAACCAACTTCAAAGATTGTAGCCATGCTCTCCTTTCCAGGCAAGACCGTTGTTCAGAGATCGGAGAAAATTCTCACAGATGGCTGATCCGATGCTTCAAGGCCAATATCCAGAAAGAGGTTTGTACCAAGCTCTAGCAGTTGCAGCAATGTGCGTTCAGGAGCAACCCAACATGCGTCCAGTCATAGCAGACGTCGTCACAGCTTTATCTTACCTTGCTGCACAAAAATTTGACAGTGATACTCAGGAAGTTCAAAACTCGCGCTGGACACCTTGTACTCCACCTAGAACAAAACGTGATGGTGATAAACAACAAAAGGGTGGAAGTTATGAACCTAGATCGTGATAGAAAGACTTGACGAGTTACTCTATGAACAAGTACATAATATCAAGACGAGTGACCTCTTCGATAACAGCTATTTCAGTCCAAACGACAATCACATGTACCTCTAGTAGTACATTTGTCATGACCATCGCCAAAATTTTGTACCTCGGAAGTCAGACTAGCTACAGTTATCTTCCCTGATATCGAGCATGCTTTTGCATTCCTGTTTAATCATCTGAGCACGTAGTCGATTCGTGTTAATGCAGTGTATGGTTCTGGTCATTTCTTGGTAGCCTTGCATAGGTTGGGAAGGTATTATTGTTGTACAAGCAGACACACCTTATTGTGTTGTGAAAAAAGCAAATTCATGTAAAATTACAGAATTCTGTGTGTATTTATATTCTTTTTAGCCATATCTTTCTAAGGTGTCAGATATGTATGTGACATCTCATACCAAGAAGGACGGACAGACTTTTAGGCTGACAAGTTTACACAGAACTGTACATGACATCCTAGGCGAGTCTCATATTAAAACGAGAAAAAAAGTGTATTTCTATATAAAATCTACTCCGCATGTTATTGGGGCCGATGAACGCCCAAACAACGAGAAAGTTGTGGAAAGAACATGAAAAGTGTAGATATAGCGTTCGAGAATTTGTGAAGTCTGTTAGACTAAAGTGGACAATGCATGCCAATAGTTTTGGATCAAATGTTGAAATTTACTTAATATGTATAAATATTCACAATCCAATAAACCGTTCTTTCTACAATCTAGAATTCATAAACTCAAAGTTCGTAATGGACCAGTTAGACCTATTCAAAAAAGTAAAGGGAAGGTAGATGTCACACTTAGAGAAGAATTTTTCTAAGACTTATTCCTAAGGAATTCTCCATTTTAGCCTCACCTTCATATACTGTATCTTTTTACAATTTGATGGGACTTTCTTTGTTTCCATTAAATATAATGAAGTTAAATATTTGATGAACACTTATATAGTTCGGACTCTTCAAGAATATCACCTCACATCTATGTCAATCTTTCAAAAATACGCTAATTTGAAGGATCCAACATGTGCCTGTTGGCAGCTTTGAAAAGTCCGAGCAACATAAAGTTAAAAAAGGGCAAGCCAAGTGTACTAAAGTTCTCGTTATACGCAGGGACCGGGGAAGGGCCCGACCATAAGGATCTATTGTACACAAACTTATCTTGCATTTCTGACAGAGATTGCTTCCAAGGCTTGAACCCATGACCTCCTGGTGACATTACAACAACTTTATCAGTTACTTCAATGCTCCCGCGCGTAAAATCTTAAAGAACCAAAATTATTCAGTGCATACTTAAAAGGACTATTTTGTCATTTTTCTCCATTTTCGTATAAGGAAAGTACATAGGAAATTATATCAGATGACTTCTCTTCCAACAACTGGACCAATGAAAAGCTAATAATTTTGTCATATTGTTGACATTTTGTTTTTCTTTAAAAAAAGAATTGGGGTAGGGGAAGGGGAAATAGGTAGGGGATTACAACGTGAGGAATTGGATCCTCACCAACAAGGTGAGAGTTTAGTTAGCCAACCAACTGAGCTACTAAGATTCTGCCGTTGACATTTTGTTTAGCTAGGCTACTCTTGTATATTTTTTCCATTTGTGACACAAGGCTAAGAACTCATTTTACCTTATGGAGGAAGTTCATATTGCAGAAAAAAATTTAAATTTGAGGAATTAGCCAATGCAACAAGAAACTTTCTAGATGATTGTCTTATTGGAGGAAGCAATGGAAGAGTATACAAGGGGCAGCTTGATGAACAGGTAATTATATACCTTTTTTTCTTGTATCATCATGTTGGATACAACAGATCGCTTAGTCATGTTCATCTTCAGTGCAAGAATGCTTGATCGTGAGCTATTACGACTATTTAGAGGTGGTTGATACTAGGCAAACCTCCTAGCGGTCTCTGTACCCTTACCTCCTTACTCCTTTATTTATGAGTGGTCATTTGGTCCCACTAGTATCCTTAGAGTAGATCTTTTAGCCCTTTATCGCGAGAAATAGGACTATTCGAGGGAGCTGGAGTATTGCTCGTTTTGGCCCAACAAATCTTATAAATTTATCTCTTGGGCTACGTCATCATCAAGCCCAAAAGCGCACGTATCATGTGAACTTGTATTATGCCTTATAAAGCTATTCACTTTCCCCTCTCTCTCATTCTGATGTAGAATTCACCTAAGGCATCCTGTGTAACCCTTATTAAGAATCTTGCTAGCCTAGAAGCCTGTCAGTCCTTCTCTATAAATCCCCCTTTACCATGTTTTCCCCTTAAAAATTGGATGGAACAAAGTAAGTTAACAATGTAGTTCACCAAGTACCATTTGCTAAATTGTAGAATTTTGACGACTGAACTATGGTAGTGTTAAGGTCTGCGTACACTCAACTCTCCTCAGACTTCACATGTGGGAATACATTGGATATGTTGTTGTTGTTGAAGTCTATTTTGATACCTTTGATTTACAGGTTGTTGCCATCAAGAAAGTTGATCCAAATGACAGGAAGAAATTTCTTGTTGAAATATTGATGTTAAGTCACTTACACCATCCTAATATTGTACCTCTAATTGGTTACTGTGCTGATGGGGATCATCAGAGACTTTTGGTTTACAAATACATGCCACTAGGGTCATTGAAACACCATCTTCATGGTAATCTTCAGGTTATTCATAACTCTTTTTTCGCGATATTTGACCATTTCAGATGAAGATATTGTTCTTTTCTACAGATCTTTCACCTGATAAGAGTGGACTCAATTGGGACACTAGAATGAAAATTGCTCTTGAAACAGCAAAGGGGTTGGAGTACTTACATGATAAAGCACAGCCATCGGTCATACATCGTAAAATCAGCTGTTCAAACATCTTGCTTGATGAGGGATATCAAGCCAAGTTATCTGACTTTAGCTTGGCCAAACTGGGGCCTGTTGATGGCAAATGCAATATACATGTGAAATTTGATGGAACGATTGGTATAGTGCACTAGAGTATTTCAGGACGGGGCAGTTGAGTGTGAAATCGGATGTTTACAGCTTCGGGGTTGTTCTTCTGGAGATCCTTACTGGGAAGAGAGTGATGGAAACTTCAACTGATGGAGAAGAGTGCAATCTTGTTGAATGGGTAAGATGTTTATGAACTCAACAACATACCTGACGTAATCTCACAAGTGGAGTTTGATAATAGTAGACGACCTTGGGAGAGAGAGAGGTTGTTCTCGATGAAACTTGGGTTCAATGAGATTATTGATCTAATTTTCCTAAACTATGTTGTTGAAGTTGGTTCTACTACATTCAAAGTAAAGTCCAATTCTCTTGGTGGAAAAAAGTAAAGGAAGAGGGAATGTAGGTGGTGCTCGGACTTTTCAAAAATGTTGTCGCATTCGTGTTGGATTCTTCAAAAATACACTACTTTTGGAAGATCCAATATGCACTTGACAACATTTTTAAAGAGTCTCGAGTAACATAGTCGGTTCTTCACTGTTCTGCTAGACAGATACGTGATACTTGTAATATTCTGATGTAAACACTGATATTTTGCATGACAGGCAAGTAAGTTGATCAAAGATGAGAAATTCTCAGAAATGGCAGATCCAACTCTTCAAGGCTATTATCCAGCAAAAGGTTTACAAGATGCTTTTATAGTCTCGCAAATGTGTGTTCATGAGGAACCTACAAAACGTCCTGCCATCGCGCGTTTTTGACTCATGTTGTTTCAACACAGTATGATTCAGAAGGTCAGGATGTTCAAAACTCAAGCTGAACATCTCCCATTGCTCGTCGAGAATGTGGGAAACTGGCAAGTGCATATGAAAAACTCATGGATCTTCATATGAAAAATGCATTACACTGACAGTGTATGTAACTTAAACTCATCATAACTGCTACAAAGCTTTCTCATCACTATATAGTGTGGTTAGCAGCTAAGAAGGCATATCCTGATAGAACTTCCCCATTTTCTGATTATGCTTTACTAGGTGATGATATCCTAATCACCGACAGTAAGGTGGCTGATCAGTACAAAATGTTATTGGATAGACTCGAAAGATGCCAAATTTCTTTACATGTAAGTTATAACTGTACAAAAGAATCAAATAACTGTTGAAACAAAATTGAGCTGGGAGGTACAAGTTACACTTCAACAGGATGTCGAACGGACCTAACTAGACATGCTACCAATTGAGGGTGTAATCACCTTTTAAAATCAAACTATCAGTATGCACCTTCAATTAGTAGCAGCATGTTCATTATTCTTTCTGTCCATTTGCTTCAGTCTTCGTACTACTCATTTCTGGTCCTTCATCCGCTGTTTTAGTATCGTTCAGATTGCTTGGTTTCGCCTGTCAAATCAGCTAAATTCATCATTAAGCATTCTTAGGTCTAAGCTATCTTCTTTTTTTCGATCTTAGGTCTAAGTTGATACAGAAAGTTAAGAGTTAAGACCCTTTAGGAAGGTCAAAAGGACAATAATAACCATTTAAAACAATCATGATTTGTGAAAGAGAAGAGTCCTCTCATGAAAGATGTAAAGTCTCATCTCTGCGACACTTCTATTTCATATCGGTAATGTTGTCACCTTTTATACAGGATTAGGCGTGTCTGGTCCCTTCTACGGGTAGGGGTCATGGTCTAAACCCACGACAATTGTGGCTTTTTACTTGAAAAAAAACCACTTACGCAATGACGATCAAATTTCAGAACGTGTGATTTCACAACACTAATTAGGCTTCTGCACTAGTTAATCCTCCTAATATATATATTATGCTTATATTTTTAGTTGCCAAGAAGAGATGGTATTATTTATCATTTGAACCAATAATAGATATTACCCTATAAGTGAGGGGCGTGTCAACAATACCTTGTTCCGATCACGCCAACCAAGGCTGAATGATAGTAGACCTGTCCTTTTTGCTGGTACACCTTGCGGAGAATCTGGTCTTGTCGCCCTGATAAATACATGGTCACTTTAAATTATCTATACGCAAAGATAACAAGAAATACCCGTAACACGAACATTAACCATATTTTATTACTACAATAATCTCGAGGCTTATACAGTGATTTTTTCAGAAATGAGTCTGACTTGAGAAATACCCACCTAGCTATGAAAAGTTCTTAATTTATTGTACTCTTTAAATCTCCATCGAAGACAGAATACCAACCAACAGTTACCAAGCCTTTTTTTTAAAACTTTATTATATTATTGGAAGAACACATCTCAAACTCTCAACAGCTTAACAAATAAAGCTAAGACTTGTCATGACAGACATAGGAGAGAGCAAGGATGCCGAGACACTCTAAGACTAATAAAATGATCATTTAGTACTTTTAACTTTTTCTTTCACCAAATACCAAGTGCTAAAAGTATTACATCACCAAAAAAGAAAGAACGGGGTTAGGGAAACAAATCACAAGTAAATATAATTCTTTTCTTTCCTACATGTGGGCAACAAGCTGTCTGCTGACACTTCGGCTAGATCTTTTCAATTATGAGAATTAGATGATCGCTTAATTGTTTATTGATATTACACCTAGATTGTGCAGAAATTTTTCCTAGTAACTGAAATAGGTTAGCAGCAAGTCAATTGAATCTATTTTTGCATCAACGTTAGGTTTCAAATTTACCAAACTACGATATTACTTTTCCAGCAACATCTCCCTAACCAGCCACCATAGTCATTACATCAACAACAACAACATACCCAGTAGAATCCCACAAGTGGGGTTTGGGGAGGGTAGAATGTACGCAGACCTTACCACTACCTCACAAGGTAGAGAGGTTGTTTCCTGGGAACCCTCGTCTCAAAAACCCATAAACAGAACAAACTAGATATGGAAAAAGGGAAAGGAAAAGAGAAGGAAATAGAAAGAACAACTACCAACGAAAAGCACATGATAGTGTGTAAATATGATAAATCAACATATATATGACGAATAATGACAACATATGATATAAAAAAAAAAGACTAATCCCCACGGCCAGACATCCACCTAACCCGACTAACTTATTAGCTTGATACTCTAATTCGCGACCTCCACTCTTTCCTATCTAAGATCATGTCTTGGTGAGATCAAGTTTCCCCATATCTTGTCTGACCACCTCCCCCAATACTTCTTCGGTCTACCTCTACTCCTCCGTTTAACTCCCAAATCCAACCTCTCGCACCTCCTACCCAAATCCACCAAGCCACCATAGTCATTGAATTTCTATTTTTCTGATGCTTTCCCCCCTTCATTGACCAGATCATAATCCTTTGTGTGCTTCATAATGTAAATATCCTGATTTAAGAATTGTCTTATACGATTTACTTCATCAATTTCTAGTGATAGAGTTGTGCAGCTGGCTAACAGTGATTTACCCAATGCACAATCAACCTGTGTTGTTCAGCGATGGTTCTGTGGTTCTTTCTAAGTCAAGAGTTAAGAGTAGATTTTTTCATTAAATTGGTCCTCTCCTCTCCCAAAATGTATCCTGGATAAAAGTTAAACTGAGAAAGTGCAAGTGAATCACTATCAGGAAAGCTCACCACATAAACTCCCAAACAGAGTGGTCTTTCCGTGGGTTCTTTGCCAACTAACAACCCCTTAGACCGTCTGGATTGCTCTATTGGTTATATACCAAGGAAATAAATTGCTGTACCTCCATTGGCTCTATTCCCCGGACTCTTTTACATATGCTCTAATCTTGATTATAGAATACAGATGTGGACCACAGAAGGGTGGAACCTAGTCTTCACAAGACTTCTTAATGATTGGGAAATTGATGAGGTGGTGAGCTATTGAAATTGGTAGGTGGGTTCCATGGCACTAATCTGGATCCAGACAGATTGACTTGGTCTAGCCAACAGGATGGGAAGTTCTCTGTAAACAGGCAATACAAATGGGGGGTAAGGGGAAGAGCAGGCAGGACTGCAGCTCATGGAAAGCAGTCCGGAAGACTGGCTCCAACCAAACTGAAGTGTTTCACATGGTTGGTATCCAGAGAGCTAGCCTGACTCATTAGGCTCTGCAGAAGACGGGCATCGATATTGCATCAACATGCTTGTTTGCAAAGAAGCCCAGGAGTCCAACAAGCACTTATTTTTACACAGCAAAGTGACAGCACAGGTGTGGGCCCTTTTTACAGTATAGCCAACATCAGCTGGATCATGACAGAACACACAGCAGACCTCCTGAGTTCCTTGATTAGAAAGGGGGGCAGCAAAAGCCAGAAGAGATGGTGATGATCAGTTCCAGCATGCATATGGTAAATCATATGGAAAGAAAGAAATCAGAGAGTTTTTGAAGGGAAAGAATGTACTGTAGCAAAGATTAAGTGGAAAGTAATTTACTTCCTCAGGCTTTTGGTATGAAGAACAGTACACAGACGAAGAGATCCGACTAGTGGATTTCATAGGAGCTTTGTAAGTATCTCTAACTTTTTCTTTTCTTTTCTTGTAACAACTTTTTGGAGGTGGCCAGCGCAGTCCTTAATGATAAGAAGTACAAAATGTCACCAGTTCAAAAAAAACAAAGTGGAGTCATGGAACTACTAAGGTGAATCAAAGTTGGCCGTTGAACAATAGAATATCTTTCTAGAGGAGGCAGATTGGATTTAAGGAGATCTCTTTCAAGTCTGCCAGAATATCATATGGCTACTTTTGTACATCTGGGGGCGCACAATTATTGAAATCATTCATCTTGTACGGAGAGTAGTGAAGCAATATAGGGAGAGGAAGGACTTACACATGGTATTCATAGACGAGGGATCAACTCTTAGCCCATTTTTGTTTGCCTTGGTGATGGATGAATTGATATGGCATACCCAAGGAGAGGTGTCATGGTGCACGTTATTTTGCAGATGACATAGTTCCAAATAACGAGACTCGTGGTGGTTGGATAAAGACCCTGGAATCTAAATGGCTCGGGTTGAGAAATACTTTGATTGCAAGTTCAGTAACGTAACATATGAATCTGGCATGTAAGTGAGTCTTGATATGCAGGCAATCCAAAAGAGAGGAAGTTTCAAATATCTTGGGTCTATCCAAGGAAATGGGGAGATTGACAATTATTAGTGCAGGGTGGTGTGTCTTGTGTGATAAAAAGGTACCAGACAAACTTAAAAGGCAAATTCTACAGGATAGTGGTTGGACCAACAATGTTGTATGAGGTGAAAGTGTTGGCCGGTCAAGAATTCTCACACTTAGAATATGAGAGTTGCAGAAATGAGAATGTGGTGATGGATGTGCAGGGATATTACGAGGGATATGGTTAGAAATGAAGATACCTGAGATAGGATTGTAGTGACTTCGGTGGAGGACAAGATGCAGGAAGCGAAATTGAGATGGTTTGGGAATGAGAAAAGGAGATGCATGAACGCCTTAGTGCGGAGGTGTAAGATGTTGTCTAAGGATGGTTTCATGAAAGATAGAGGTAACGCCGATGAAGTATCAAGGAGAGGCAATTAGATATGACATGATACAATGTCCATGAAGATATGAGGTTGTAGAGGAAACAGAGTATTGTAGAAGGTTAATAGGTAGTTGAGCATTGTCTCGCTTATCGTTCCACACTAGTTGTCATAGCATTAATCATGCAGTTTCTTGCCCCTCGATTAATGCTACTATTTATTGTTTCCTGCATTTTAATTATAGTACTATTCTATTGTAATTATTGTTTGAAATGATTTGTCATGCTTTCAGTAGTATTTTTCCATGTCTTCTTCACTTCCATTATTGTTTTGTTGGGCTGCTTCGAACGGTTTTTCCTTGAGCCAAAAGTCCATTGGAAAGAGTCTCTCTACCTCCCAGGTAGGGGTAATATTTGCACACACTCTACTGTCTCCACTCCCAACTTTGTAAGATTACACTGGGTGTGTTGTTCTTGATGTAACTTTTGTACATCCAAGGTCCATTTTTTGAAAGGGCTTTTAGCTGTTGGAGTTTCTCGACTCTGGAGTATCATGGGAAATGAAGTGGACATTCAAGGGCTTTTTTTAAAAAAAAAAAAAAGAAAAGGACATTCAAGGGCTTTTTCCAAATAAGCTTTTACAAAAATGATACCCAATTCATTATTTTCGTACCTTCTTTTCTGGAAAGGAACAAGAAAGCTTTTAGAGTCCGCATAGTTCATCAGAAGTTACAAGGGATATATTGACATTTTCCCACACATATCTTGGATGCACAAGAACCAGATTTAAAGAAAAAGAGATGTAATTGGAATAAACTAAGAACTCCCACATACCGTGGGGAAGATAGAGCTTTGACTTGGCCAGATTCATACTGCAAGGTAGCTTCAAGCATCGATTCAGCCATGACAACCCTCTGCTCCATCTGAGCAACAGAAGCCATAGCATTTTCATACTTTTCCTGCATGGAAGAGGTTGTTCAGGAAATTTAAGTAGCGCATTATGAAACTTCTAAGCTGAAATGGTAAGCTAAATGCTACTAGTTTTGGCTTCACAAGAGAGCTTTTAATTGAAAAACTAAGCTATTTCATTACTTCTTCTCAAAAACACAATGCATTAAATGGCAGAAGAACCATAAGAAGTAGTGATGGACCCACAAGCACTTTCACGGTGCTGGACCAATTATATAAATAAAGTCTTACTTATCAAATAAAAGAATTAGCCAATGAACCACTGGATACCTTCCCAAGCTGCAATCTGCTAGTAAGAGTTTTGAGCACTAACCTCCATGAATGTGCATATGTGTCAAAGAATTGTAATAGTTGCTTCAAATAAACAAGTAAGATCACTGGTAATGAATTTCAAACCTGAAGAACATGCGCTGCAAACTTTTGGGCAGCAACGTCCTGCTCGGCAGCAATCCTAGCGTCTTCTGTTACCTTCTGCTCTTGCTCAACCCGCATCAAAACCTACAGGTCATATCTTAAGTGTTATTTGTATAGAAGTAGGAAATATATCCCACATTGGTTAAACTAAACATCATACTCTTTCTTCTAGCCTA
>JAPFFP010000113.1:1140367-1154983 GCA_026153255.1 Solanum medicagineum | reverse complement strand
TAAAGGGCTTCACTTGTACAATGTAAAATGCCACTTAGAAATATATCTTTTATATTTTCTTTATATGTTTTAACATTAAGCATGTAAATATAGCTTTGAGAGCAGATTTACAGGAAGCGCATCGTTTAACTACCTGAAGCATTGCTTTCTCCTGCTCTTTCTTATCATCGAGGGCTTGTCGCAAGTCAGCCACTTCTTGCTCCAATTGCTCAACCTGCAGGTTGTTGACACAAAGCATCAGAAAGATATTTTGACAACAAATTTTTCTTTGTTCTGGAAAGTCCAGAATAAACGGAGATTTTATAAATACATATAGAGATAATAAAGATTTACCAGAAAAGTCTGTTTACAAGTGAACATCTCATCCATGTTTAAAGTGCATATACTTACATTCAACAAGCAACATGAATACTAAAATAATTGAATGTATGCAAGTACGTATACCCTAGCACTTAATTGTCGTCGGTTATCTTCTTTGACCATCTCCACAAGCGCTGTCTCCAACTCTTCAGCTCTGGAAAAGAAAATTACGTTTTCTCTGTTTAGGTAAAAGCTTTCTTTTCGTGTTTAGCATTGTCAATAAATATTTGTGGACACAATGGCCATGATTTAATCACAGGAACAAAAAGTACTACAGGAGATTCCGCATAAAAAATGAATCCAAATTGGACTTCTAAAATAAAAATGCAAACCTCAGGGTAGCTGCTCTCTTGTCTTCCAGTGTCCTACAGAGCTGAACCTTCAACCAAACGACCTGCATAAGAGCTGTTAATAATTGCACTTCAAAAAGAGATAGTGGTCAAATTACCTTAGTTACTAAAACAGACAAAAGTTTTTCTTAATCACAGACCACCATTGGCAGTGAATTTGCTGGTAAGAGGAATTGACAGATTTTACCACTAACATAAAACTTTCATCAACACATTAAGTGTAATAAACAAGAAAGGGAAACAATTTGCAATCTAAAAGAAAATCCAGGGTTTTCCACTTGTTGGAATATGAGCCAATAAACTTAATTGGACAGATTTCAATAACCAAGAAATCCATGGTGGATCACCTGGTCCAGCCCCAATCAGCACACTGGTTTGGAACTCGGAGTATGGACATGGCCCTCAACTTTCCTCCTACTTATATGTCAAGGTTTAGTCCTCCGCAAGGTTTGAACTCATGATGTGTGCTGACTACACATCACGTGTACTTTGTTTACCATGGGACCGAAGCCCAGGGAGAATAGATCACAATAATCTACCCAACTTGCAAACTTTTTTCTTCATGTGCTAAACACATGTAATAGAAACCTCAATGTAGTTATGCACATAGTTCTAAAAATGAAGACGGTAATAAGACTGGCCCATGAAAAGATACAGCAGCATGGAAGTTCCTACCAACGGTTCAAGGAGAAGTAGGAGATTGAGTTACGTATTTAACAGATGATAAAGAAACTCCCTCTCAGCATTCAGCTTTCCCAGATACATAAGATAAACAAAGCTTGTATTGTCATATGGTTCCTTAAACTATGAGATAGGTCAAATCCACCCCCCCCCTCCCACGCCACCCCACCCCCCCAAAAAAAAAAGAGCTTATATAATTTGAGATATTTTTGAGCTATTCAACATCCAAATCACATAACCCCTCTTCTTTCTGATCTCTGGTTTTCTAAGACCAGGGACAATATAAAGTTCATAACCGTTATTTTTGCAGTGTTAAAACTGAATGTACAACTGAAAGTACACAAATCAAATTATCACTGTGTATGTTGTTGTTGTTGTTAGTCGAAAGCTAAGCAAAATAGGTGAAGAAGCTCATAAGGGTCTTTCTTCATTGGATATGCTAAGAGGACTAAACAAATAACCTGTTCTTCAAGACTTGGAAGAGAATCCACATGTGCATCTATGTTAAGGCTGTTGAGAAATTCATCCACACTTGCCGAGTTGGAATTTGAGTCTGAAATTTTCTTGTCTGTTTTCTTATCACCTGAGTGTTCCTCCAGCTTTGTTTCTAATATGAATGATTCAGGACCCTGCTTAAAACTATACAGCTTGGAGGCAAGATTTTTCAGATCTTTCTTAACAGGCCCTCCCTTTGATGTCTCCTGAGTAACTGCAAGCACAGCTGGCCGATGTTTTTCTCTCAGTGCTAGCAACCTATCTTCAGTAACATTTAAGAAACCCATACAAGCTGTCAACACAAGTTGGCTACTATCAAAAGTTGATCCAGTAAGGGATTGAAATAAGGTGATTGCATCCCCGGCGTCCTTAGTTGTAACTACAGCAGGACCTGCAAGATTTAGCTATAATATTACTTGTCTTAGATAGCGTCAGTTGCTCCCATCTAAATGAGTTGGTCATGTAATAAACATTATTCACAATGAAATGTAGTACCATACAACTCCATCAAAGCAAGTGCTGTTCGAAAGATCATGACACGATTTCCCTCAAAGAGAAGCACATCCCAAACTCGGAGAACTGGACCCAACGGGAGTGAAAAGTAATCAAACAACCTTCAACAAGTACATGAATTGATACATTAACGCTAAAGCCTAAGGCACAGGACAAGAACCTTACCACTTTCCCAGGGAAGCACATTTACAAAAATTGAAAGAAACCAAGGTCCAGAAATCCATGTCACTTGCATTCCCAAGTAATCTAGATGATTGACTGCAGCAAAAGGATCATCGAATAAGAAACGGCAAGTGGATTGTTTTGATGAGGAAAGCAGACAACCAAGATAAAACAGATATTAGTCATGGACAGACCAAGTTTCGGAAACCTTTCACGCACTAGCTCCTCAAACACCAGTTGATCCACCTAAGGGGAAAAAAGGGATCATTTGCATGAGTTATGATCATCTTGCATAGCCAGAATCAAGTGTATGGTTATGCAAACCTGGGATTCTATCATCTCTTGCGAGTAACAGCCGTCAAAGTATTCATCAATAAGACCCACCAATGCCCTGGAGATTCAAAACAAACTAGCCTATTAAGTTTTGTTACATAGATGAAAATAAATATAAAAAATAAAGTGTGTTTGTATAGTTACTAAAATTAAAAGAAATGAAGGTCCCACATCAATCTCAAGAATTATATAAAATACTTTTGTAATAACCACTACTATACACAAAAGGCTATACATGTATTTTATAACAAGTCACATGGAAAAAAGCGCATATTCTAGGTTGTCCCTTGTACGTTTCTATGAAATATACACAGTTACCACTTTCAAAAAATAATTGACACTTTAGCAATCTGATTCAGATGTTCAGATCGATGTGTAACATGAAATCACACTCGTCTTAGTCACAATGTATCTGGTTTGGCTGATACTTCTGTCCTATCCATATCAAAATAAACATCAAAGCTTCAACATATTATCATCTTTTGTTGTTTTATCATCCTTGTTATTCTACCTGAATTCATAGTATTATAGTTCATTTTGCAATCAAGATGTCTCAGCTCATTGCTGTTATTTTAATCACCTCCTCCTTGACCATATCATCTAACAGCTTAAACTACTTCAATATGGTACTAGAGCCTCAATGATCTTGGTAGAGATCCCAACAGCTTTCGCTGCCATTGGTGATTCCAGAAAATGCGTGCTGCCTGTCTGACCTATCTTTTCTTTTATTCATCTTCTGCCTGGGCTCAACGCCGCTCCTCATATGACCATTCAGGAGTCATTCCTCTTTATAGAAGTGTTCGAGCACCATTCATCTCTGCGGCAACCAGTCCCTGAATCGAACCTTGAATTTTCCTAGTCATTGTTCTGCCTATTCAAGTCGTGTTGATACTGCTCTAGATTTCAACACCATATCTCTTTTTCCCAATTGAGAATAGGCTCTTGCCATTTCTAGAGTAAGAAGAACTTTCTTATAGTGTGCAGTTACTAATGACTTTCTGAGGGAGAGAATTGCAACACTCTTTCTTTTTTGTGATTGAGCAGTATCCCACTGAGGTTTTGGCATCAATTTTCTATGTTTTCAAAATAAGTAAATTCAAGTTGGATTCTCCACTTTCACTTTGAGAGAGCATGTTAGAATATCAAGTAAATACATGTCTACGCTCATGCACTAGATTAATTGTACTTGAATAAGGAAAATCCTATAGAAGATTCTTTAGGACATTTTGGGATATTCTGTATTTAATTAGCTTACCTAATTAGCATAGGGATTCATTACCTAACATATTATACATGGTCTAAAATTCCTATATAAGCAGCACCTCTTTTACATTATTAACTGATCATATTATACATAGTCTACAATTCCTATGTAAGGAGCAGCACCTCTTTTACATTATTAATCCAAGTCAATGAGAAGCTTTTCATCCTTCACACAAGTAATTTCAGTATTCCTTTGAGAAAGAAAAAGATACCATTGGTCAGATGAACGACATACTTTAATAGGCCTGATATCTTGAGACCGTGTTGAAAAAGCTTAATCTTTAGATGAGATGGTCATGTGAAAATATAAAAAGCTTCTCATTGACTTGTTTAAGAATTTACAGAGGCGCTCCTTATATAAGAGTGCAAGGTTATACAGGATAAAATAGGTAATTGATCCACTAATAAGGTAATCAAATATCCTACAGTTTAACCTTTCAAAGGAAGTATCTGCAGAAAATTCCACAAGTTCTTCCTTTTTCTAAAATGAAGAATATTCTATAAGATTTACCTTAGCCAAATACAATGATCTAGTTAAGTATGAGCATAGACAAATATTCACTTGATATTCTAACAATTCTTTTCTGATAAGGTAAGTATATGCAAACAATTGTTCTCCTTACTCTTATGCTATGAATCTGTGAGCTTGCACTACAATTATTGCAAGCTCGCAGTTAGTGTTGACTAGATTTTGATCATTCATTAGATGGAACCCAACATCATATTCAAGAAATAATGAGAACTGGACTTCCTTAAACTTGTTAGTAGGGTTATTCACCCTACTGTCCAACTCACATAATAGATGCACCGTTGCTAACGAATGAAATTAAGCAAATATTTGAATAGACTACTTTCTCAAAATCCTGTGTAATCTTTACAAACTTTCGACTTGCATAAAACATTTGGCATAGAATTAATGAACTCCATTTGCATTCCAGTAACATTTGCTCCCAGGGTATACACGGACGTTCCATGTGAAAAGAAGATATAAGAAGTTTCACTGGGAACTTACCAGAATGCATTTTCTTCTGGCATCATTAGAAGCAAAATACCAGCAAAAAAGTTCATTGCCTGCAAGAAGATAACCGAACAGATGAATTTATTATGGAAAAGGATATCTTGGACAAATGATCAAGTTTTCATCTCTACAGAGAAGGACATCCAAACTTAGATGCGGGAGGAAAAAACAGACGATTAAACTCCATACACGTCAATGGACAAATGAAAAGAATAAGTACCGCCCACCACAAATGGCAACTATTTTGATCTGATTTTGTAGCTGTTAAGGAAAAATAAATCAGTTTTAGAGTTTAAACTATGAATCTCCGTATTCATAAAACCCATAACCACAATAATGAGTGCATTCCATCTCATTCCTTACTATGGAATTTCAAGGTATTCTCTTCCATCTCATTTTTTATGACCAATTGAAGGAACAAGTGTATTCACGAAAAGTCACTAGAATTGTGCTTCTTTCTTATCACGCTTCTTTGAGTGTCATTTGATTACTGAGGAGAAACTCAATTTGCCAAAACTTTCGGGTCTGAAGCACAAATGACCCTCATGTGTGAGCATGATTCTTTTGTGTGGGTACAGACCAAGCACGTAAAGTATTTTAGTTAATGGGTCTATGGAACTTGATCTTAGGACCTCTACCTACTATGCTGCCATGTTGAAATTTATGAATGTTTAATCTGAAAATAAGTCGGTAGATAGGGGGCTTTTTATTTGTTTATTAGGTCTGCAATAACAAGGATCTTAATCTACTGCACTGCCTTAAAATTTTGAGTTTGATGCATAATTTTGACAGCTTCTTGTTCTTGGGCTTGGTGTAATCAGTATACCAAAATCAGGTGAGTTGATTAACTGGAGATACAATACATGGATCTGATGCAACCTGAATACTATCGCCAATTAAACAGCAGTCCTAATCTATCAACGACCTTACTTTCTGTGATTAAAGAAAACAAGGAAAACAACTTTGATAACATGACACAAAGATTTTCCAAGTTATATGGAGATTCTCCTATACCATGAGAACATTAATTTGTGTCAACTGAGTCTACGCTATAAGTGAAATGGTTTCCAGGCCTACAACTTCATTTCAAATAATCACCCTCATCTAGCTTAATAATAGGGGTGTCAAATGGGCGGGTTGAACTGAATTTGAATGGGTCAAAATGAGTTGAGTATATAAAATTGGCAGGTTATTGACTCCCCCAAAAGTTATTCATGCTGAAATGGGTTAAGGTCAATTTGGATAACATATTTGCATCTTTTAATGAGCTGAAATGTACTGAGCTAATAAATGGGCAGGTCAATGACTCCAAAACTTGAGCAGATTGGAAGGGTCATATTTTCATGGACTAATTTTGTCACCCTACTTAAAATTACCCTTACCACAGGCAAATGAACCTACACCAGTCTTAATTTTACTTATTTCCTCATCCCACACCGCATGATTGGGATGTAGAACACTGTCAAATGCTTTCCTTCTGCCGTGATTTCAACAAGTCCCACAATGCACAATCTTAAACCTTTTTCGTAATCATGAGCACAACCTTAAATCATATGGAATGTCTGTAATACTTTTTTACGTAGCTTAACAAGTATTACGTCCATCTCAAATGAGCCCATCGGCATAAAGATACAACATTATGAATTGAATCAAATGAGAACTGAATCCTAGATTTTTACCATAAACTAGTCCTCCATGTATTCATACAAATTAAAAAGCATAAAAGTGAGATCGCTTATAGTCAAGAGGTCAAATCAAGACCACATAGCAAAGGGAAAAAAACAGAAAGAAGATCTCACATTAGGACCATAATCAGAAATATTAGATCATCATATGCTGTAATTTTTCTTAAATATCGAAGGCCCAAGGATAGATTGCTCTATATGAAAATGTGCCAAACACATTGAAACATACTAACAGGAAAATGATACATTGGGAAGGAGATATCCAAACACTAGTACCCATACACTTCGTTGAATTCAAACAACAGCTTTAGCCCCACAACTTATGGCTTCTACACTCATGTTCTCCCCATTTTTATACCAATTTTTCAAGTGTTACATAAGCACTAATAATCTTGGAAGATATCCTCATCTAGCATGTCAGCTTGGCACTATTTATTA
This sequence comes from Solanum medicagineum, assembly GCA_026153255.1. Classification (NCBI taxonomy): domain Eukaryota; kingdom Viridiplantae; phylum Streptophyta; class Magnoliopsida; order Solanales; family Solanaceae; genus Solanum; species Solanum medicagineum. Next base: position 1,147,685 of record JAPFFP010000113.1, on the reverse strand, counting down.
CCTCCTAATCATATAAAATCATGATTTGACACCAGAAACATTGAGGAAAGAAAATAAATGGTAAACTAATACTTGTGCAAAAATGCCACACCACACCTGGCAATACCCTACATCTGGATTGTGTCGAGCATATGCTAGAAGTACACGCCTTAAGGAATCTCGACCTTTCTCATCTAGTGCAGGATGTCCAGGAAAGGTTCGACGAAGATCCTGCATATACCCGAAGTATTAGCCTAGAGAGTAACATGATAAAACATAAAATGAAAGTAATAATGCACATGCAGATATGTCTGGCCATTATTAGGTCAGAGAAAAGAAAAAGCAAAGAGAAAAATAAAATGGATGAAAGTAGATATTCTACACTGAGTCAAAGAGGATGAACATCCATTGGCAGCTGGAAATGTATTAGTGAGGAGGATGGTCAAAATGAGATAAAATTGGTAAGACTTGATTATGGACAAGTGAAAAAGAGCAACTCAAGAAAGGTTGAAGATGACGAAGATTATATTAGAAGTATCTGTTACAAAATTGTTGAATGACCAACCAGAACGGACCCTAAAAAGAAGTAGCACCTACAAATTGAAAAGACTGAACGATAAAGTCCAGGGCCCATGCATCTAATGACCTTCTCAATCTGCTTTCTCAATTTCTCTGGCACGTGAATGCTTTCTTTACTCCGTCGCTGATAATCTTCAGCCAATGACGATCTATCATGCTCTTGACCATCACCAGTATCAATTTCTGGATCAAGCAAATCCAAGTAATATCTTTTCAGTCGACGTGCTCTAACTCCAACAAAAGCTTGCCATACCTGGACAATCAATTGGGCTTAGCTACAAGATTTTTTATTAAATTGAGTTTCAGAAAACCATTAAACTGGTGAAGATGCCAGGAAATACCTCTCCCCTGAGATCCCTTGGAACTCCTCCATGAACAAGGAACTCTAGCTCTTTCCAAGGAAAGGAAACTTCTGGAGAAACTCCACTGCAGGCAATACCTACTTCTGAAGAGGTATTGGTACCATCAACCAATTCTTCATTGACAGAACATTCTTCTCCATTTTCTTCTTCCGACTCCTCTGACTCTTTAGTAGTTGCAAGATGATTGTGAACACCAGTTGACAGTTCAACTTTCGTCTTTGGTGTCTTCTTCACACGAAAGCTCATCAGATGATCAATGAGACTCAAGGATGTTCTAATTTCAGCCCACGTATAAGCCTGACAGGATTTTGTTGGTAGATAAGCTGGCAACTCCCTTTTAAGATCACTTCCCGTTTTAATGTCTGAAACTGGAGTTTCTCCCACAGGACCATCGCCTTTTTCTTGAGATACTTGTGTAGGAACCGTTTGCTGCTGGTTTTTAACTTCAAAATCCACAGTACGGACGTCCAACTTCTCTGAAGCATGTGGCTGACTTGATTCTTCTTGGCTATCAAGAAAGGCCTTCCACTTCTCTGATCTTTCTTCTTCCTCTTCCTACAAAAGTACATATTAAAGTGTGTTGGGAATACTCTAGTGACAAACCAGGTGATTGAACAGACCATGTGCATTTCAGACAGACTATTGCTGTTTTATACCTTTATTCTTTTTGTTTCTTTCCCTTTTTTCATTTCTTTACATAAGGTAAATAAATGTGAGGGAAAACATTATTTACAAGCCGTATGCCAAAGCACAGAGAACCTACACAATAATATGATTCTCTCCAACCCAATCTTCTATACAGACATAACTTCATGAGTGCACCAAAACTAAACATTCTACCCTTGTTCTTAAAGGGCAAGGAACTGCAGAAGCTCCTAATGTACCCTCCCCTACTATTGCACCTCATAAAGCACTCAAATTAACTTCAGTTCAACAAAGTACTTTATTTAGTAAAGCCCAAACTTAACTTGAAATTCGGATCCATGATTTTAAAAAAAAAAAAAAAAACAGTTGTTCAGTTCTTCAAGAGTGATTCCTTTAGAAATGGTAATGTTGTATTTCACCTGCTCTTTTCAGTATTTCTTGCTTCCAATAGCATAAGCATACTATCTATAATTCCTATTCGCTTTCTGTTTTAAAAACATATACTTAAGAGTACATATTTCCGCAGAATCTTTATTCTTAACTGTTGCCACTATTTAGAAGTTCTTAAGTTCATTCAGATGAGAAAATGTCGATGCTTTTGAACTTGTTCTACTAATTTCACTTCCGATTGAGTTGCAATGAAGAACCAAGGGTCCACTGTAAAATGTAGCCTAGTGAAAACTTTAAGGTGAGCATGACACTTCTGTATATTTTTGCATGCCAAACAAGAATAGTTGTTTTAATGTAGTTAGAAACTCATGTGTGAAGAAGAATGTCAAAGATACATGGTCCAAGAGAGTAGGGAACGAAGCATACTGTACAGAATATCTACGGAGTTGCAATTGAGCTTCTCCATAAAAAAATGGAAGCAACATAAGAATTACAATAAACTGGAAAATGAAAAAAGAAAAAAAAAACAGAAGGATATAAGAAAAATGATATCTCCACAAATATTCTCATCTTCTCCATTAAATTTCCTTTGATTAATATATATCATATCTAGTGTTGGGAAAACAAGGGTTCAATGTGAATTAATAGGACACTCTGCAGTCATTTCGATAAATAGCAAGTGACTAATGGAAACAGACCAAACTCCTAGCCATTACCCTATATATAGTAGCATACTCTCCGTATCTTTGAAGATGTTGTGGTCTCACGGTAAATCCATATGCATCCCTGTCAAAACAACAAAAGATTATGTTTTACATTTCTATTAGTTTTACTTAAAGATACACATACAACAAAAATTTAATCGCCAAGTACAGAAAACCAACAGTTTTTGTGGGTGAAAAGTAGCATGAAAGTGGTGTACCAAAAAAAATGAGGCGCATGCGCAAAATATAAACAACAGTCGCATGCTGCTAAAATGTACAAACATGGGCTTCAATTGACAAATATAACCAAATTAACGTGAAGGACCAAAACACTTTTACCTGGAATCAACATCCAATGAACGCTTACTCAAGAAGGACAGCAACATACTTCATTAAAGTTTCTGACCCTACAGCCCATGTCTCTCTTTTTCTCCTCACCCAGAATTCAGATCACAAAAACACATACACCAATTGACATGAAGGGCATTCTTCTCATCAACTCATTACCTCCTCCCACCAAGTTTTTGGTGTCGAGAAGGTTCACCCCCAATTCTAATAAATATAATCAGATGCCTCTAAAACCCAACATGACTTCTTATGAAAGAGAAACAAAACCTATAAAGATCTAATAATTCAGCACAAAACCTTGAATCTATCTCTATCCCTTAACTCAAAACTCAAAGAAACATACACAAATAACCATAATTTAGTAACAACTGATCAATCGATGTGCTAACTCGCTACCAATTCATCAGGAAAAGACCTCAAAACTCATTCTTTTCCCTAAATTCTCATGTATCAATGGGTAATCAACTAATAAGTCATCAGCATCAATCAAAAGAAATGAGTTAACTAAAACAAAACATCTCAAAATCAATTCTTTTCCCCTAAATTCAAATACCCAGGTGTAAATTTCTCATGCATAAACATTTCTTGAATTTCGGCCTTAATTACACCTGTATAACTCAAAAATTAACCTACAAAATGCACTTATACTATAAAATAACAAAACCCCATTAACACATACGTATTTTACGTGTTTAATTGCAACGCAATACATCAAAAATCCTAAATTTTGTAAATTTAAGCTTATTTTATATTGAAATAAGATGGAAAAAAAATGTCAATGTAAGAAAAAGTACCTTTTGGGCTCAAAATTAGGGAAAAAGGAAGAATTTTTAACCGTCATTTGTGGAGGAGCTTTGGATCAAATGGGAATTTAGGGTTTTTCGGATGATCGAAGGGCTAAATTTTCATATAGCATTCAACAGTTTCTCCTTATTCTTCTGCTTCAGTTTCGCTCTGTTTCTCTCTGTAAATATAGATTTTGGGGGGTCAAAATGTAAACTGAGAAAACTTTTGGGGGTTTTATAGCAGGTTTGAGAAACATAGTCTATTAATTTATTTTTTTTGTTTCCCACTCGATGTCCGGTACCTACATTGGATTCCGATTATATCCAAATTCGTGTCGCGTAGGGCCCCATTTGAAAGGAAGTACTTCCTGCCAAGGATTTTTTCATTCTCAGGGTTCGAATCCAAGATCTTTGATTAAGGGAGGAGCAGCTTCATCCGCTGCACCACATCCTTTGATATTTTATTTATCTTTTTTCTCGTAGGTAATCATAATAAGATTATAAGATATACATATAGCAAAGGAGTTGCTTTATTTAATGCGTAGAATTTTTCTCACATTTGGTGTAAAAGTCTATCGAAAATAGCCTTTATATGTAGTTGGTGATAGTTCAGGTGAGAAATGAAAACACCTGATAGCTCAAGTATGAAACTTGTGAAAAGATGACACTTTAGATATGTTTTTAACTATTATCTCATTAAAATACGAAATAACTTCAACAAATAATATTGAAATTCAAAGCTTTGACAAATAAAAATCAAGAAATGATTCATGAGGTTCAAGAGTTGAGTTACAAAGTGTACTAATGATCAGTGGCAGAATCAGAATATTTATTAAGGAGGGGTTAAAATTTGAAGAAATAAACATACGAACTAGTTGAAGGAGATTCGACATCTATTATATATACATAAAAAAAAGTTATTTAACCATATATAAGTAATATTGTATTTTTTACTGAAGATGATTTTGGATGAACCCTCTAACGAAGGGCTTGGTCCGCCCCTGCTAATGATTTATACAATTTAAATTTTTGTGAGTTCAATCCCATAAAATTATTTATGAGATTCAAATCCTTGTAAGTTTAAATGCAAAAAATGATTTATGGGGTTAAAATATTTGTAGTTCAAACCCATTAAATTATGCATAAGGTTCAAACTTTTATTAAGTCACTTTATGATTTAATGATTATTTCCTTGTTACTTTTTTAAAATCGTCCAAAACCTTATAACAAGTCCAAAAAATAATTATTTTACTTAATTTTTACGCCCCAATGGGGCAAATTATATCAAATTTAAACAAATTAAAATGAATTAGATTAATAAAAGATAATGAATTAAAGTATAGAGAATCAAAGCTATTTCTATAATTTTCATATAATGCTTTGATTTTTATTTGAAATTATTAAATTAATTTCAATATTATGAAATTAACACACAATAAAAACTAAATGCAACAAATATAGTAAAATGAAAAGAGTAAATTATAATCAAGCTTGGTTGACCTAGTGGTTAGCTCACTAGGTCGCTTAAGCAAGTGTCGGGAGTTCAATCTCCGCCTTGTGCATGCAGCAATCAATTGGTCAGCGACAAATCCTCAAATGGAGCTCAGATCCATGAAAGATTAGTCTTTCGTCTATCGGATTAGGGATACCTCGAGAACCAAAAAAAAAAAAGAGTAAATTATTAATGCATCAAAGAACTTATACATCCTAAATTATGAGATAGGACTTAAGGGGCCAATAAGGTTGGTAATTGAATTGTTTTTATTATGTGAATAATTTTGCATTTATTTTGATTGTACTTTGATTTAATATTTGTTCAATTTTTTTATCATGTCCTTTTCAAAATAGCACACATAAGTTTTACCACTTTGTTTGGATGATTATTACCCATTGCATTATATTGTTTGTTTAAATAACATCTTTATTTTGATTGTTACTTAAATTTTATTGTATTGTATCATTTAATTTCATCGTTAAGTAACGATGAAAAGATCCATTTTGTGTAACGATCCATTTGGTATGACTGCGTTGTTACTTTAATATCTTCTTCTCATTTTTTACTTTATTTTATTTACTTAATAATTCTACTTTATCATTTACCTATCTTTTCAAGGTATCTACCACATACCCTGTTTATCATTCAAATTATGAATGTATGACATTATATAACGACGGAGAACAATACAATCTATCCAAATATTATATTAATTGAAACAATATAGTATGATACAACACAACACAATACAGTATGATACAATACAATACATTATGAAACAATACATAACAAATCTATTGGATTTTTTAACATATAAATAGAAAAAATTAAAACAAAATCATTGCATATCTTCATTTCACCCTTTTATTGTAAAACACAGAACCACATTATTTACTAGTACTTAGTTATTACTGATGCATAACATCATAGAACTCCATTACATATTTATAATACCAAAATGCCAGCAACTTTCACCAGTGATTCATCAATGCATTTTTGAAGTTCCAAGCTTGCTGTAAAAAGAAAATAGTGAAATGTCAGCCAAATACAATTCTCAAGACTTTCTTTACAAAACGAGTACTAGAACGAGTACCAGAAAGTGTTTCTTGTAGTATTCAACCAGTTTCTCCGGTTTCAAGACTTCTGTTTGCTTGTATCCGTCAATCTTGTTCATTTCCTGCGAGATAATAAAAGCACAAAGTAAAAAAAGAACAGTCTGATGTAGGAAGCATCTTACGCTCAAGCTGCAGGATTAGGAAAATGATGCACACTGAAGGGGTGTAATGTAGCTACACTGCCCGAACACAAATATCAGTACTTGATTCCACTTTCAAACGTCTTATAGGTTATGCTGTTCAGACACTTCAAAAATGTCTAGAGTGATGAGTCCACACAACTTAGACATATAGGTCACATGGAGACGGGACAACTTTATTGTTGTTCCACGGCTGCCCATCATTATAAAGCACATGAATTATACATGGAAATACAAAAACAGTAGTTCAATCACTTCTTGTTACAACTTTACACGCAAATGAAAAAGGCACCAACCAGCTAGCCTTGAAGTTTAAGCCTATCGCCAAAAGAAACAAAGGCAATTTTAACAATTTCGAGCCTGGTCTCTATGCTTTTCAAGTGCAAGTTGTGCTCCTTTTCTATTGTGATTTGTGATGAACATTCTACATACAACTTCTCATACAAGTAAATTTTGTATGAGAATAACAATACTCCATATTTCATATTAGTCGTACCTTGATCAATGTGGCTAGTTTAGGCCTCCCGGATGTGATGTCATAATTGAACACCTCTTGCAAGAAAATTTGGAACCTTTCGATAAATGGAGCATATGCTATGTCAACCTAGGACAACAGAGTTTTCATGTCAGTACAGAGTCTATGAAGTTTCAAATTCTAGGGAAAAAGTGCATCCCTGTACTGGTTGTCGAGTATGTTTTTGTTCTCGTAACTGTCTTCCCCAAAAACGTTAGAGACCAGAATAATAATGGGAAAAACAGAAACTGGAAAAGAAAAA
>JAPFFP010000113.1:1120034-1130261 GCA_026153255.1 Solanum medicagineum | reverse complement strand
AATTAAAAAAATTTCTTCTACTCAAGTAAAATTGATAGTATTTCATTACTTGTCTAGAGGAAATCATTCATGTGCAGTTATATATCGAGAGACGTCTGAGCATTGATTTATAATTGCAATACGTCGATTGGTCTCTAAAGTTTCTTTTTAATTGCTTTCAGCAAGGAGATTGTGATTTCTGAATCGTACAACTGTCTATTGTGGCTTGAAGCATGACTTGCTCAAATGGAACCGAAACCCAAAGGTACAAGAGGAAAAAGTTATGTAATGTAATACACAATAGTCATTTGTACATTACAGTTGTAGATTATAAAGAATGATATTACTTTTTTATTGTTAGGATTTTGACAAGGTTCAATGATTATTTGAGAAGTGAAATGTTTCAAAGGTTTCTCTGCTCAAGTCAAGAAGCGAAAGTTATTGAACCTTCAAGTAGTATGTATGCTAATGTTGGATCATTGAGGAAAACTGTAGGAAGACTTTGAGGAGTGAAATTTGTTTGCATAATCTTTTAATGGCCTTCATTAATAGTTGTGTTATATAACTGCATATATTTTAGATATCAAATGTGGCCTAAGTTACAGGCAATTGAAAAGATATTTATAACCTATACACATTCTACAGCAAAAAAGTCAGTAATGTCATAGATATATCTCAGATATATGGCTCAGTCACATTACAGTTTAGTTTCAGATAGCTTCCAGATAATCAACAAACATAGGACAAGTATAACCATCACATAATTCATTTGCAATGACTGAATGAAATCATAAGTACAAGATAGTATGGCATGACAAGTAATGGATATGGTATGAATAAAAAGATATAATACAATGTCAAATAATCGTGATCTATGTCTGTCCTGTAATACACTTCTGTTGATATAATCAGTTCAGAACCCATCAGGGACATTCTGTCCATGTACCTGCTGTCACGACTCAGAAATTCGGGCTTGATGACACTTGTCTTATCCCAGGGATAAGACAAGTCAGCCTACAACCCAACTATAACATTAAAAATGCTGAATTAAAATAAAAATGAAAGTTCAACTCAGTGAAAATCCCCCGAAACCTGGTTGTCACGTGCACAAACTTCTAATGTATTACAGTAGAAACGAAAACACAAATATCAAATGATATTGTCTCTCGAATAGAACAAAATCATAAATGGGAGTAGGAAGTCAGCTAAGATGGCAAACAACTACCTCTCGCAATATCCACAGGAAGTCTCGAACAGGGGAGAGTAGAGAGCATCACGACGATCCGGCCTCATAACGTACAAAATTGTTGTAGCAAGGGGGTGAGTACCAAACACACGGTACCCCGCAAGTGAGCTAATAAACACAAAATTAAGCAATATGAAATACCGGTACCCCTAACACTAAACTTTCTACATTACGAAATTGGAATTTCTGGATGTGAATGATTAAAGAAAACTGTAGGATAAAATATTCTCGACACAATATTTCAACACAAGTCAACAAATGTCAAGCTCATACTTCCACTTCCAAGTCATAGATAAAATTTACAATTAATCATGTTCTCCCAATTTATCAATTATAGCTCAATCAACTACACATATCTAGTCATTTCAAGCATAATTAAAGTAAATATAATGTTCAAGTAGGCTTAACAAGGTTTAAGATTCGGCTTGCTTCAACTAGCAGCCGAATCAATCAATAATCGGAACTTTTTCCCTTGAATTCACACTTGAAACGTCATAAAATCTAATCAAATATAGCATCACAATCACATAAGGAATCTAATGACACTAAAATCAATTAATTCAGGTGAAAAGGGCGAAATTGTTTAAAAAAACCTCATGCCGAAAAGTGTCCGAAATCTAAAATTAATACATAAAAATGTTCTTCTCACAATAAGGATTCCAACGGTGAAAATCAATTCAAAAACGAAATTGAAATGGACTCAAGATCCCAATTCTAAATTAAAAATTCAAATCCGAAAAAACCCCAAAATCTCCCAATAAAAGTCTTCAATTTCAAGTTAAAAATCCAACAATTAATTAATGGGAATGAAGAAATGGAGTAGAACCAAACATATAACTCTATCAGAAGTGACGATCCAGACTCAAGAGAATAATTTGAATTTGATTTCGAGACTTCTACGACATAGTTACTAATGAAACTCAATTAAACCAGTTTAAAACTCAAAATACCAAAACTGCCCTTTGAGACTCCAAAAATTATGACGAGACCATTTCTACTATTAGATTGACCATCCGAAACTAGCAGAACTGTCAGAATTCCAATTCGAGCTTCCGAACTTCGAATGCTGACCAAAATCAAATTTTTGCTCCAAAAACGACTAAAAACACTGCTTTGGGTCCAAAAACTTCATTTTAAATCCGAATTCAGTTCTGCAAGTTCTCATTGACTAGATTCGACATTCCAGAGCTAACAAAATCGATAAATTTCTGATCCGACATCCAAAACTCATAATGATTTCAAAACTCAAAAATTTCAAACTCAAGCCTTTAAAAAGCTCATTCCTTTGCAAAACTTTAACTTTTTACTAGATTTTCAAAATCCGACCTTTCACTTAACCAAAAATGATCCGGAGAAACTTTCAGGAAGGACAAAATAGTAATTTAGATGAAATTTCTAAAAATGGCCTTCAAGGTCATTACAAAGCAAACCCAAAATTATCAACACGGAGATAATATTTCTCATTGATTTTTCCTTATTTTAAGTTAATAATCAATTGGGATAGTGATGTTACATGGACCAACATAGAGACCACAATGATAATGTTTTCAAGAAGACTCGTCTTGACTTTGCATTAACATCTCTCAATTATTGAGGGAAAAAAATCATTAAAAGAGAAAGATAAAAATGATATAATTTTGCCAACTACATAAACATTGTCTATAATTACTGCAAACATCCCCACCACTAAATGCCTTATCCTTATATCTAGCAATAATAAGAAAGAGAAAATATTTTATTCAAAAGCTATAAGATGGTGGTAATTACTGCTACAACACACAACTTCTTTATAGTATTATTTACCAACTAACAAGTAACACAGAGTTTTTTGTGATAATATTTATTTCAACAAAATTTAAAAAGTAAAAAAATGTAGTCTTACAATAATTAAGGGGTAAAATGTACCATTGATCTAAGTCGCATGGACTCTTCACTTTAAATATCGCACCCATGTAGGATTCTTTGAAAAACATACACTACTTTTGACAAATTTCAAATGCACCCATTAATACTTTTGAAGAGTTTGAGCAACATAAATACTAATACACCACAACAAGATTTGAAAAAAATGAACTGTTAATTCTTCTTTTTTTCAAATTTCATAGTATTTAAAAATATGATTTCAGGAAAAGAAAACTTAAATACAGAAAATGATTAGAAAGAATGTCACAAGATTTATCAAAATGTAATGAATCATTCAAACAAGGAATCCAATTTTATAAAATTCAAAATTTAGTAATAATATTCTTAAAAATAATATCTTTTAAAAAATAAATAAAAAGAAGTATCCAAGAATGTAAGGTAAATAGAGTTATGACATTGTTGGTCCCTTTTAGTGCTATAATGAGTTGTGTGGGATATCACTGGGTATGTTATTGTTGTTGTTTTTGAGTCACCCTACGCCCCCTTTTGTTTCAATTATTGAATTGAGAAAATAGTGAATGGTCATCAAGTCTTTGAAAAGAGAAAAACAAAAAAGGGAGAGATAATTCTGTTTTTTTAGATAGGTGCCAAAAGCATAGTTGAATTATATTTTTTTTGCATTTCATATTTAAACTATTTGAAAGTGTGAATTTCATATCTAAATTATCACTTATTACTTTGAGAAACATACTTCTATCTTTTATTCCATATGGTGTATACTACACTCTCTCTTTTATGTTTTAAGAAATGTCAGATCACACTCCACATGGACAAAATATTTCAACTTGACAAAAAATAAATAAATTAGAGTATAAGTTTAAAGTAAATATTAAAGTATTTTATTTTTAAACAAATATTATAAAATAAAATATATGATTTTCTTACCCCACCCCATGATTTCCTCTCACCGTACCCCGAACAAACCAATGTTTCTTTTAAAAAAAAATTATAATTTTTTCTAAAAATTCTTACTTCATCTCCCTCTTAAAATAATAGTTTAGATATTATTTTAATTTTTTATAGGAAAAAAAAAATTATACGCCTACCGACCAAATCATCCAGTTTAATTTTTTAATTATTTTTTAGAAAATTATGTTTTATTTGTCGCAAGATTCTTTTAAAAATAAATTTTTTATTTCTGTTATATTCGATAATCAAGTTTGAACTTTTACAAAATATTTTATAAAAGAGATTAAAAAAATAAAAGGATGGGGATAGTTGGGGGTGGGAATGGGGTACGCGAGGTGGCGGGCGGTGGAGTAGGTGCGAACAATATTTTAAATTTATTTTCTTAAGTGATTATTTTCAAAAAAGTTTTTGGAAGAATATTTATAATTTAATCTTTTACTTTTAACAAATATAAATAGTTGATTTAATTTTTGTTAAGGTGGAATGCCACGTGATAAGGTTTTCTCCCATAAAGGGGAGAGTGTGTTACGCACTCCCACTCCCACTCCCACTAAACAACATATGAAACTCACAAAAAAAGATGATAGTTTAAGTGTGTTTTTTATACTTATTTTTTTCAGTAATAATGGAATCTATGTATTATTTGATGCATAAATTTTCTCATAATTTACATGTATTAATTATGTAAATTTTTTAAATTGTAAACGAAACATCATATAATTAGTCTTATACACGAATAGCTTATCTCTTAACCAACTATCAAATATAGTATTATTTATATAAAATTTAATACATGAATAACTCATTTCCAAATCAACTACTATGCAATCCCTAAACATTCAATAGGTAAAGTAAACTTCCTCTAGTAATTGAAGATAGAAACATTTATATTCTCACTGACCTTTAAGTTAATATCATTTGTCCATTTTATTCTTGCCTATCTAATTTTTTTAAGTCTTTCAAGTTAAATTAAAAAATGAAGTAAAGATTTACACATGTCATGTAATAACTATTTATTTTAGCAGCCTATATAAGTGTGAATATTGTGGAACCTTATTGTATTAAGATTTGAGAGGTAAATTGAAAATGGTAGCATCAACAATTGTGTCAAAAAAGATGATTAAGCCTTCCTCCCCTACTCCTCCTTCACTCAGATGTCACAATCTGTCTTTGATGGATTACAAAAATGTTCCTCAATATATCCCAATGGCCTTCTTCTACTCGAAGCCTCAAAATTATAACATTACTCAGATATCACACATACTTGAAAGTTGTCTTTCAAAAGTATTATCCTTTTATTATCCCTTTGCCGGACAAATGAAGGATGATAACACCTATGTCGATTGTAACGATACAGGTGTTGAGTATTTAAACGTTCAAGTAAGTTGTCCAATGTCTGAAATTCTAAATCACCCTTATAATGATGTTGTAGAGGTTGTCTTCCCACAAGATTTGCCTTGGAGTGATCCCTCAAACCGAAGTCTGCTAGTGGTCCAATTGAGTCAGTTTGATTGTGGTGGAATAGCAGTGAGTGTATGCCTGTCACATAGGATTGCTGATGGACACAGTGTGGGTAAGTTCTTCAAAGACTGGGCTTCTATTGCTCGAGATGATGAGTTGGATTTCAAGCCATGTCCTCAGTACACCGACCTCTACATAACAGAATCAACATATGAGGTCGTGAACACGAGTAGGTAACCAGTCTAATGTGTGATGTGGTTGTATATGTATGATACTTTATTAGGCGGCAGGATTGAGCGGAGACCTTGTCGGTCCGCGTTGATATATGTATATATGTGTGCTTGTCTCTGTATTCTGGGAGCTGCTGCAGGTGAGGATAGTCAGTAAAACAGAGGAAACTCTGCCGAAATTTCGGTAGATTTCGTATACATAAGTATGCAACTTGGGATTGAATATCGGTCTAGGTGTCTAATCGACACCAGTCATGACCCTGGGTTGGTCCCGACACATTAGCTAAGCTAATTTAGAACCAAGGGGATCAATTTTACAAGTTTTTATATTATATTTTGAAAAAATAAAACGATTAAATATACTTATAAAAAAAGAATAAGAAAAATAATGAAAGTCAAAAATGAAAATTATTCCAAAATTTCACATACCAAAGAATATATTCCTACAATTTCTTGAAGTAAGAATACCAACTTCTATACGTAGACAAAGGTTGTCCCTAACTAAAGTTTCCTCTAAAATATAAAATAAATAAATAGGAAATTAAAATGTTTTCAAAATTAAATTTAACGAATAATAGCACTTCCATTTCAAATTCTTGTAATACATGATTAAATACATTTAATTGATTTTATATATATACATATATAATCTTATTTATTTAATAATTTTAACATGTGGGTTAATTTCAAATCTTCTTTTAGGTTCTGTTTGGAAAGACACCTGGTAATTGGAATTGATATAATTACCAGGGTAGTAATTACATATCCTTTAATTACAGTGTAATTCTCATTGTCTTGTTTGGCTGGACAAATGCAATTACACATTTAATTTAACAAATTATATTTTAAATAAATAATATTAATATTTAATTTTTTAATTTTATTTGTAGGCTACACTTGATCTTATTTATTATTATTACCAAAAATTTAAAAAATTAACTGTCAAAAATTAATAAAAAAGAAAACAAAAAAATTAAATACATAAAATAATTTATCATGACATAAAAATATGAGAAAGAATAAAAAAAATTTTACTCGAGAACCTTAGAATGTTGCTAGAAATGAAAATATTCAAATAAAAAAAGAAAGAATTGTCTTTTCATATTTCACATAAAAAAAATTATTTTAAAAAGATTGGTGTCATATATTTAATTACACTCAATTCCTAGCTCCTTCATGAGAATTGAAGAGTGTAGTTATGCTACTTCAATTACACCCAATTCCACTCATACCAAGTAATTACTTGGTCCATCAAACAAGCCAAAGAGTGTAATTACACTCAATTACACCAATTCCCAATTACGTGGGGGCTTTCCAAACAGGCCCTTTATTAGTCTCACCGCTTAATTACTCACAGAGTATGTTAAGCTTGTAGTGTTACTCCATATTTGACGAAAATATAATAATTTTAAAAATAATTCAGGTATAACATATATCTGACTAGGGGTATAAATATCGAAAAATCGAACTGAACCAAACTAATTCGATTTTTTGGATTTATCTCTTTGATTTTTTTGGTTCGGTGTCAATATTCTTTTTTCAAAAGTTTGGTTCTTTGGTTCAGTGTTCGGTGTAGGGGTCTCGAAACTTCGGTGCACGGAAGAATCGAATTTTATTTAATTTTTATTTTAAAAATTATATATATATATTTCCTTAACCAAAAAAACAAGAGTCAATTAACAATTAAACTGTTCATGAATAAATCAAACCATCTCCTCTGTTCGATGGAGCTTCATTGTTCCCACTAACGAGTGATCCTCCAGTTCTCACATCTCCAAATACCGGCGATGTACCATCTGTCATCCTCTAATTTGGATAAACTCAAGGCTGATGCAACAAATTCAGGATTCGTACAAAATCCAACTCGCATTGAAGTTGCCACTGCACTCGTACATAAATGTGTCACATCTGCGTTAGGCGTCTGCAAACCAACTCTACTTGTCCACATGATGAATTTACGCCCACCAGTCCCACTCAACACAATTGGAAATTGTGTCACTATCTTCACTGGAATGACAATGACAAAAGACGAGATGAATCTACCCAACCTCGTTGTTCAACTACAAAAGGCTAAACAACAACTTCGACAAGAGTTGAAGCACATGAATACAAATGAAATAGGTGCACACTCATTAGAAAAAGTTGACCATGGTCCAGTAGATCATAAAAAATGGGATATTGATGTTTATTTTTACACCAGCTTCTGCCATTTCGGGTTAGACGCAATCGATTTTGGATGGGGAAGGCCGGTAAGAGTGACAAATCCAATGAAGAATTACGTTATTTTCATGGATGAACCAAATGGAGACGGGATGAAGGTACTAATCACTTTGACTGAAGCAGATATGTTGGTATTGCAGAGTAACAAAGAGCTTCTACACTTTGCTTCTCCAATGGTGGAACAAGTCAAAATCAAAGATACTACATGTGTTTTATTTTGAGATTTTTTAAATAAATTGTTTAAATTTAGATGCAAATTTCATAAAATAAAGTCATGTTTATGGTCAATGGCGGAGTCAAAATTTTCTTTAGTGGGTTGTAAAACTTTAACAAGTAGACACGCGATTATATATGTGGCTCCACTGCTACTAGCATGGAAGACACGAAATCATCTAGAGTGTCCTTCAAATGTAGTAATCTTGATTTTTTAATCCCCAAATAAGAGAAGTCTTACAAAAATACTATTTCTTTTACTATAAATAATGTAATAATAAAGCTCCCTCTTGTCAATTAAATTTTTTAATGTGACCTATAAATATTTTAAGATAAAATAATTACAAATACCGACTTAAACATATCATATGCCACTATTTAAAAATCATGAGTAAAACATATATATAAAAGGTTGAGAAATAACTCAATAAAATAGAGTGGTACATGGAGTCGAAATCGGGACAAACTCCTTAAATTAAAAGTACTTTAAAATATTTGCGGATATAGAAAGTTGAACGCAAGACCTCTCCATCAAGCCAAAGCAACTCCTTGCTTACTCTTATGCAAAACGACAAAATAATGACGATGATACAGATAACTTGTACAAATGGTTCTATGCGAATTCTAATTAATAAAATTTCAAAACGAGAATTAAGCACCGAACACGAATAAAACAAAAAGTTATAATTATCATAAAAAAGCAATTTTTCCAAATTAGACTTTCCGATGCAAATCAAAACTAATCAATCCCCAAAATAGAGATGAATTTTTAAATCAAGTTCAAACTTATTAGGCATAAAAAATTAAGTGTCAAACACCAAATATACACATAATAGAAAAAAATTCAACTTACCATTAAAAGGTAACTATATTGAGTCATGCTTCTAAATATGAGTCAGAATTAATCATTCTTTAAGTGAGTATGAATTTTTTTATGCAGTGCCAAATTGTAAAGATCCTAATTAATATAGATACCAAATATTAAATCAAAAATAAATTACAAAAAGTCTAAATTACCAGTAAAAAGTAAAATCACTGACTCGATTTAATTATATGCCAAAAGTGGAAAATCATTTATCAATATTGTTCTTTCTCCTTTTTTTTTCATTTTTTATTAATTTAGATCCCGTTGTTGTAATATATATTTTTATTTAATTTTATTATTTTATTTTTTTAACTGTAATTTATTAAATTTATGATATATTACATCAACAGATCCCATTAGCTAAGCTAATTTAGAACCAAGGGGATCAATTTTACAAGTGTTTATATTATATTTTGAAAAAATAAAATGATTAAATATACTTATACAAAAAAGAATTAGAAAAATAATGAAAGTTCAAAATGAAAATTATTCCAAAATTTCACATACCAAAGAATATATTCCTACAATTTCTTGTAGTAAGAATACCAACTTCTATACGTAGCCAAAGGTTGTCCCTAACTAAAGTTTTCTCTAAAATATAAAATAAATAAATAGGAAATTAAAATGTTTTCAAAATTAACTTGTAATACATGATTAAACACATTTACTTGATTATATATATATATATATATAGTCTTATTTATTAAATAATTTTAACATGTGTGTTAATTTCAAATGTTCTTTTAGGTCTGTTTGGAAAGGCACCTGGTAATTGGAATTGTTATAATTATCAGGGTAGTAATTACATACCCTGTAATTATACACCCTGGTAATTCTACTGTCCTATTTGTTTGCCAAAGTGTAATTACAGTGTAATTCTCATTGTCTTGTTTGGTTGGACAAATGCAATTACACATTTAATAACAAATTAGATTTTAAATAAATAATATTAATACTTATTTTTTATTTTATTTGTAGGCTACACCAGATCTAATTTATTATTATTACCAAAAATTTAAAAAATTAACTCTGAAAAATTAATAAAAGAAAACAAAAAAATTAAATACATAAAATAATTTATCAAGACATAAAAATATGAAAAAGAATAAAAAAAATTTACTCGAGAACCTTAGAATGTTGCAAGAAATGAAAATATTCAAATAAAAAAAGAAAGAATTGTC
>JAPFFP010000113.1:1107983-1119934 GCA_026153255.1 Solanum medicagineum | reverse complement strand
TGGATTGGATTTTTCGATTTCGCTTAGATAGAACTCAACAAGTTGTCTTGAGGTAAGTATGTTTTGCTTGAAAGCTACATGAATGTCATCAATAGTTGTTTCTTTAAATGAGAATGTTTTTGCATCAGTTGATAATATCAGAGAAATGAACAGAATGGCAACAACACACATTTTTTTGGTATGTCAAAGATATTAGCTATGTGTGTAGCTGATTTTATATTAGGGATATAAAAGTGGACAGGGGATAATAGTCTCGGAGCAACGGTGATATTATCTATGTATCATGATCAGTGGTGGAGTCACGTAGGGCAAAGGGATTCATCCTTTTAAAATTATATTCTTTGAATTCTTCTTATATTTAATACTTTTTTATATTTTGATTATCAGTAAATATTGACTCTATATGACCTATAGATCATGTGTTCGAGTCGCGTGAAATCAATAAGTGATGCTTTTGTTAGAATAGATTATCTATATTATGTGGTTTCAAAATACTCTGTGCACCGAGCTGCACTTTTTTTAACCATCAATACCTCGGTCTAGGTTCGAGATAATCTTTGTTTTATAGCCCCGGGGCTATTTACAATTATAAATGACAGACAATATAATTTATGGGGGGCATGGCCTTTTGTAAAAAATAAGATGCTTCAAATGTGAAAAGAATAATCACTACTTTCCCAAAGGGTCTAAATGCCTTTGAGGGTCCACTAAGCACTAACAATATTCTTTCTGTAATCCACTTTTAGGACAAAATGTGTTACACATGACAAATAATTCTAAAAATATATTATTATTACTATTATTATTATTATTAATATTGTATAAATGAAGAAGGTAAATTCCCTTAAAACGAATAGAGCTAAAATTGACGATTTGCTCTTCAAAAAATTTAAATTATTTATAGAAAGTTACAATATTTTATTACATTAATCTCATAATGGTTGAAATTAATTTTTCATGTTATATGTTATTTCTCTATGACATCAATTTATCTATAATATCGGTGTCATTCATTATAGTGTTGGTACACCATTGTAAAATTACTTGCCTATTATGGTTATATTCAAATATTTTATAATAAAATATTTTACAAGAAATATATTATGTACAAAATATTAAAGTATTTATGATAATCATTGTTTATGTCATGCCAATAATAAATTTCAAGTACTATACTAAGTACACAGGGTAAAATCTTACTTCTATACAATTGCTCGCAAACTACACAAGAGAGATAACTTATACTAGGCAAGTCCGGTGGATAAGCTTGACCCAAAAGGCAAACCTCTTGCTTTCGCTAGCAAGGAACTTTGAACTTTGAGAACTCCAACATGAAAGTCTCAAGCCCAAATCACTGAGCCACCCCTTCGGATATTCAAGTAGGACTATCTATGGAATATATATTTATATGTCTGCCATCAATTATGATCATAAATTTATGAGAAAATGCTACTGTTTTTTTTCTCCCTTCATCTTCTTTCTAATTTTTTTTGGTTAAATCGGTTAACATATACATTGCTTTTCTTGGTACGCAAAATCATTAAACTAATAACATACTTTCATTCATAATAACTAAGTTAGATCTAAAACATCTAATGTTAATATATACACATAATAACACTTCACTATAGCAGTCATGAAATTTTAAGACATAACACTGCCAGTATAACGAGGTCCGACCGCTGCTACCATAACAAGATTGACTATACACGAACAATTAACTTATATTTCTTCTTTCTCAAATTATTTATCGTATTTTTTATTTACATGTTTTTTAGTCCTCCAAATGCAACACTTCTAACTTATATTATATTTGCATGCTTTTGTTATGTTCCTCTTAGAGCCTCCCTTTCCAATTTAATCATAACACAAATATTAAATAGCATTACAAAGAATTCCTTAAAACTACAAATGGATTAATATTATTTTAAGAAAAAGGAAATTAGCACTTTTAGTCTCGTAATTAAATAATTTTGGCATGTGGGTTAATTTCAAATTTTTTTCATTCGTTTCAACACTTAATTATCCACATATTATGTTAAGCTTGCAGTGTCTTAATAGTTGCTTAGTCATTCAAAAGTCAGACTGTTGTAAGCCCGACACTATTTAATTTACTCTCCCAAATGAGAGGCTGATTTATTTTGCTATTGGGGCCATCATCTGTCATCCTTACCTATGGTTCAGGAAAGGGATTGACTGGAATGATTGCAATAAGATACACCAATACCATTACTTAGAGGTTGAAAGCGGGGCGGTCGGAGGATGATGGAGCAATCACACCTTGCTCCCTCCTGCCATTTATTAGGACGGGTGATTCGTCGTTTTCAATGCGATTAATTGCTATAAGGCTTTTTAGGAAAGTTTTCCTCTGCCTATGCAGTTAGCTCGAGTCCAGATATAGCTCTTAATGGGCATGTTTTTATTTAACAAAAATATAAAAACTTTAAAAATAATCCAAATAAAACATACATCCAATCAACTCAAGATTAAATGTGTTTACCTAAATATTACAAGGACCAAATAAGACTTTACTAGAAACTAAGGGACCAAACGTGTAATTAATTATTCAAGTAATTATGCCATGTAGTTTATTTCAAGTCCTTTTTGAATTAATTTCTCAAATATTTGGTTACCTATTCAAAAAGAAAACTCTAAGCCAACCAAAAAGCAAGAAGTTTATAGACAAAAGTAAGTTAAGGAATATCTAAATTGAAAGAAAACAGCATTAAACATCTAATAATTGTGTATATATAATACAATTGATTCAATCTTTTCTGTACCAACAACTAAAAAAAACAAGAACAAAGTTTATCACAAGAAATTACAAATGGATTCAAAGGGAGGTGCACCAACACAAGTTTATGAAGATTTTGTGCCAACTTCAGAGTTGGTGCAAGAACAAGACTTTGATACTCTTCTTCTTGATCTCACAGGTGATCAAAAATTTTTCGCTTGACGGAATGAGTTGTTGTCTCCTTATATTGTGTTTTGAGTATTTTTGTATAGTGTGTTAACTTTTGAGGTTGAGTCAGAGTCGAAGTTCGTTTCCTTATAGTTTCAGGTTTGTTGCTTGGACTCTTCAGAAAATATTGCAAGGATTTCTGTCGTAGCTTTTGAGGTTGAATTAGGCTGGAGGACCATTTCCTTGATAGTTTCTTGTTATACTAAAGATATTTTGCTTAAACTCTTCAGAAAATATTGTCGTATTGGCTTCTGATTCTCCCAAAATGCACTAGTTTCGGAGGATACATAGTCCAAGAAACATACGTTGTAAGATATGCTTGGATTTCGCCCGGTAGGAAAGTTTATGACTTATAGGCCTTTTTGAAGAGTATGAGCAACAAACGACAATATATACACGTCCTCGACACAAAGTCATTTTCATATGGGATGACATGACACTCTGACCTTCCAAAAATGTTGTTGCACCCAAAACTGCACAGTTTTTGAAGAGTCCGACACACATTTAGAGATATTCTTGAAGAGTCTGAGCAACATAACATTTTAATGTAGCTTATTCTATGGCCGTTTATCACTTTTATTATCGTGTTTGATAATTTTCTATACTAAAAAAAACATTGAAATTGTGCAGGTTTCAAGAAGGAACAAGTGAGGGTTCAATTGACCAGTACAGGAATTCTGAAGATCAGTGGACAAAGGCCAGTTGCTGGAGAGAACAAATGGCTTAGGTTCCAAAAGGACTTCCCTGTATCACAAAATTGCGACAAAACAAAAATCAGTGCAAAGTTTCAAAATGGCATTCTTTATGTCAAACAACCAAAATTGATAACTTTATCAGAGAAAAAAGATCAAGAACTGCCAGCCTCCGATGCTCAACAGCCCAAGAAACCAGCAGACGAGCCACAACCAACGCCTCAGAAGAAAGACGAAGAACAAACAAAAGGCGAACCAACACCAACAGAAGAGTTGCCTAAGCATGCTACTAATGCTGGCAAGCCAGAAAAAGAAGAAGCAAACACAAAAGAAACTAAAGATCTTGCGGAAAACACACCTGCTGAGAAAACCGGTGCAAGTAGCACTGGCAAAGACGGAAATAAACCTGAAAATAATGCAAATATTGGAACTGCAGTTGTTCTAGCTGAGAAGCTGAAGATGCCAAGGAAATTGATGAACATGACTCTGATTGCTCTTTTGGTTCTTGTAATTGGCCTATATATCAGCAATATGATGAAATCCAACAAGTACATAGCAGAAGAATGACGTGTTTCGTCTAGAAGTTGGGATATTTGCATTTCTCCCAGCTCATGTGAGTGTAAATGAAGAAACTCACCGAGTACTACTTCCTTTTTTCCTCATTGCATTTCTGAATTGTATCTATGAAACATTCGTTTCAAAAATTCATATCGAATAAAAGATGACTTGTACTAAGGTGTACTGATATATATCTGATATGTACCTGTTATTAACAAGAAGAGTTAATGGTAAAAAACATACCTCAAGATTTTCTACGAGTTTCACATCCCAAATATTAGTTGTTCCTTTTTTCACATATGTACTATCACCATTGTACAGGTAGGAAAACGAAACAACTGATATGATAGCATAACAATTCTTGAAGGTATGTATCTTGCTAGATATTACCTAGAGAGGCTCGAAGATATAAAAGCTCATCGGTGTTAATTATTATATGATTATTTTCGTCTGTCAACATTTTGCTTTGGAACGTTGTACTTAATAATCAACACCTCATTTTGGAAGTGAAAATACATTCTCGACTGAATCAAATATGTAATTCATACGAGGATGTGAAGGAGGAAGCTTCCTGATATGTGTTGCTTGTTCAAAACCATATGCAATTTCAATGAGTGTTGGCTCAGAACCCTTTAGTCCTCCAAATGAAATTCCGAACGGAACTCCTTTTTCATCATAACCAGCAGGTACATTGATCCCAGGATAACCTCCGATCGCAAGAATACTAGCAATGTCACCACCAGGTGACATCAACGCGTCTAACTTATTTTCTTTCATCATCTTCTCGAATCCGCATTTGCATGCTTTTGTTATGTTTCTCAGTGCCTCCCTTTCCAATTTCCCTATTCCATTTGTCTTCTCAGATTTCAACATTATGTCTTGACCATATTCTTTGAGTTTTTCCTACAATGATATATTAAAAGAACCAAAAGTTTGTACTGAAAATAGTCATCGGATGTATAATATGTGAATAACAGTGTATAATCTATGTATAACGGACTACATAGATATATGTCGATTCTACTTCTAGTGACATACATAGTTCAATTAATCTCAACTAAGAAGCGAAAGCTTTTGGTTCCTTGAATAATCTACTGCATTGGAGTGATTTTGGTCCAAATAAGACAAATTTGTATAACATCTCAACAGTTAATTGATCGACTAATACTTACCGGAGCTGAAATCTTGTTGAAGGCTATAACATCTGCCAAGGATCGAACTTGAGTGTAGACTAAATTTTGAAGGTATGCATTTAGGTCCATCTTGAATTCAGCAGAAAGTGTGATACTTTGAGCATCACCAACAGCATTGTTGACCAAGTCGGCGTAAGGCATTACCAGGTTGTCAACTAAGACTGCTCCTTTTTGCCTTCAAATCGGTAGTTTGTCTCTATTAGGAAAGAAAGTAAAACTAAACTATAGAAAGGCATAATACATCAGTAGACTTGTTAATTTGGCCTCAGCTGGTTAAATACTTGTAACTTAGAGGATGCACGTCTAGACATTTCAACTTTGTCTCCATTGAGTTGAACACTCCAACATTCATGATCATCTATACACCTCCAAAATGTATATGTCATGTCAGTGTGGAGTGTCCACCAGACACAATGGGACGAGTTAAGGTGTCTACCCGTGCACTTCCAATATTGTGAGTGTTTACTTGTCAGTTTAGGCCAATCATGAGTGCCTATCTATGTGTTATGCCCTATAGAAATGCAGGGTGAAAAACTAAAAGATTACCCAAAGTATTAAAATGTTGCTGGTAAGTTTTGATATCATTGGAACCAAAAAGATCCTGTGAAATTCCTAGTCTTTTATCTCTGAGACCATCAGCTTTAAGAAATTGACGGTATCCGCCATGAGGAATGTAAGTGGAAGCCTTTTTAGTTGCTGTAAAGTCGTCTAGATCAAAGCCAACGATGGCATCAAGAACCTCAACAGCATCAGATACTGTCCTGCAGATAGGCCTGTGCTATGCCAAAAAAACAAAATTAAAAGAAAAATGTCTGAAAACGTCTATGTTCATGTTTGTTACCGAATTCTTTGCATATCTGCATCTCTATGATGTACTCCATCCATTCTAGCTCATGTGACCTATTTTCTATTAGTCTACTCCAGAAAGAATGACACAATTCTATATTCGAAATTTTACTTTAAATTTCTTGCTTTAGCCTTGAGAAAAAGTTTCTATAGCCACAAAAATGTTATAACATGTTGAAGATTACAAGCTTCAAAAGCCAACAAGAAATGAATATTCTAATGAAGCTTACGTATTCTGTCAAGAGAAAGAAACTTATAATATTGTATCCGTTCATGGTTATTTTGGCCGGTTAATCTTCCAATATGCTAGTTTCAACTACTATCATTCGTTACACTTCTTCCTTTCTCCTTGGCATACAATAGGTATCTGGTTTACCGCTTTTTAGGTATGATTATGACTTTCAATCTAAATAGTTTCAATTTCAACCAATCTATGGTCTGTGGTTGATAGTACGTGCTGAGCCTAACTTTGTCACATGAATTGGGACGAGAGTACTACTAGGGAGAAAAACATTTAAAAAAGTGTAGCTTTTACATACCCTATAGTATCTTGTCTATGTGAAACTGGGATTACACCTGCCCTGCTAGTGAGGCCAACAGTTGGTTTGATTCCAACAACCGAATTAGCACTGGATGGATATAGAATGGAGCCTGAAGTTTCTGTTCCCAATGCCACCGCAGCCATGTTTGCTGCTACTGATATTGCAGAA
Organism: Solanum medicagineum; assembly: GCA_026153255.1. NCBI lineage: Eukaryota > Viridiplantae > Streptophyta > Magnoliopsida > Solanales > Solanaceae > Solanum > Solanum medicagineum. The sequence continues at coordinate 1,112,973 of JAPFFP010000113.1, read as the reverse complement.
CCAGTGCTTGATCCTGATGGATCAGCACTTGCTACATAAGGATTCTGTAACAATATGAGGTAATAAACAACCAAATATTAAACTCTTTTTACTGAAATTATAAAAAGGGCAGCGCGGGAACAAAGCATTTCGTGTTCATGCTGGATTGGGGTAAGGGATGGGGTGTGACATAGGCAACCTGCCTTGACATAAGCATAGTGGTTGATTCCACGACTCAAATGCGTTACCTATATATATGTCACAAAGAAACAACTTTACCATTGCTCCAACTTAAAGTAGTACACAAGTTTTAGTCGACTTAAGGTAGTATACAACTTCAAATCTTTTGCATCTTAACTAATCTTAGAGGTGGCAAAATCAATTTTTTTTCATTAATCTGCTTACTCTCTCCATGTTTAACGACTTGAGGTATGACTTGTTTGTTGGCTTGACCTTAAGTTGAAACAAAACGATACCTCAAACTAATGGTCAAAACAATGTACCTGACAGGTCGAAGGAAACACAAAACCAAACAGGTTTCATCATAATCAAATTTCAAGATCAGGATTCATGTAAGTTTTCAAGAACTTAACAAATACGACAACAGTAGCAACAACAACATAATACAATAGCCTAAAGCAAAAGAAACAACATATGATAACACAAATATGAAGAATAAGATAATAGGGAAATGACAAAAAGAGATAACATGTATACCGTCAGTGTATATAACATAAATAATCCTTATTCCTTTACCGATGACTCACCAGAGCTTGGCCAATTCTAGCATTCCAACCATTAGGCAACTTTGTAGATCTAGAAGCAGCCCATTCAGTCATAGTTGCCTTGCCAAGTATGATAGCACCAACATTCCTCAACTTCTTGACGACACCAGCATCTCGTGGCACAATGGACTTAACAAGTGCTAATGATCCTGCTGTTGTATTAAGCTTATCTTTTGTTGCAATATTGTCCTTCACAAGAACTGGGATACCATGTAGCCTGAATAGTGATCTAGACGCGTTTGCTTTTCGTTCTTGATCAGCTTTATCTGCAAGAAAGAGTGCATCAGGATTCACTTCTATGATCCCTTTTAGTATTGGATTGGATTTTTCGATTTCGCTTAGATAGAACTCAACAAGTTGTCTTGAGGTAAGTATGTTTTGCTTGAAAGCTATATGAATGTCATCAATAGTTGTTTCTTCAAATGAGAATGTTTTTGCATCAGTTGATAATATCAGAGAAATGAATAGAATGGCAACAACACACATTTTTTTTGTATGTCAAAGATATTTGCTATGTGTGTAGCTGATTTTATATTAGGAACATAAGGGTATAATAGAACATATGCTCCCTTTTTTCCATTTTATGTGGCGATATTTGACTTAGCACGATTTTTAAAAACTTGTGGTCTGAAACATTCTTTATATATGTATGATTGTTTCTCGTAAAGTGACATTCTTTTTAGAACGGACTAAAAATGAGAAGGAGCCACATAATATGAGACAGAAGGAGTATATGGTTGGAGCTAAAATTGATTATTGCTCTTATACAATTTAAATTATTTATGAAGTATTGAACATGAAAATTTGAAATAATTTTACCACTTTCTTTAATCAATTTTTTTTAGAATAATTAGGAGATTCTCCAAACAAATATATATAAGGTCTTCCTTTTTGCCACAACATGACCCTGTTTATGGTTAGGGGATTAATCTGAACCTCAATTGGCGAAAATTTTTACTATTTATATATAATTAATATAATTTTTTTTATGTCATCAAAAGATGTAATGCAGTGGATTAGACTGTTTCATCCTTGACTAGATGTCTCAAATTTAAACTCTAAGTATGAAAAAGTTCTTAATAAGGAGCACTTCTTCTAGATAAGCCTCACGTGGTCCGAGCTTAAAGTAGTCGGGCTCCATTATGTCTACTCCACATATGAATTTTTATGATGAAGTAGGTTTTTAATAATAACTGGATCATGACAGACTTTTTCAAGTATGACAAAAATAAAGGGCCTACTGATAGAGATAGGTCAACATATTTATTTTATTTACTTACTATAATATAGAAGTGGTGGATTCAACATCGGAACTTGGATGCCAATTTGATCATTCTTTAAGGGCAGTTTAGTCAATTCCTGGTCGGTGCTACGTATCATGAACCATTGCATATATTATTGTTGGTATCTTCTTCTTTTTGGGTTATTTTTCTCGAATTTTGTTTGGGCTAGGTTGACTTCGGGTTCAAAAGTTATTAAATTTTGATATCTAGTTCGAAAGAAGCTACTCTTGAAATTTGAGATAATTTCGTGAAGATTTGAAGGAGTTGAATTTGAGAGTTTTTCATCTGTCTTTGACATTCTCGAAGAAGAATGACCAAAGAGACTACATTTGATTCAAAACTCTAATTTAAAAGTGTTTAAGTGATTTTGTAAAATCAGAGTTAAAAAATGACATAGATGAACTTTTTTTCAAACGATAATTACATAAATGAACCAATTTTTTTACGAATGACATAAGTATTTGAGCCTTCTCCCTAAATAAAATGTATAATATTATGTATGAAACTTTGACTAATTGATTATGTAAATAAAATGTACATTAATATATCATGTTTTGATATATGTCCACTTGCATTTACAAATTCATTTTAATTGAATTACATTTAACTCATCTTGGTAATCAATATGAAATTACTTTCTCTATTTATCTTGATATTGGAGCACGGCCTCACCCCTCTAGTTAATTTTACATAAAACGACAATATAATATACCCTAAATACAAATAAATTTTTATGTTATTCTTGCAATATTTTGAATGATCCGAAGATTTGTAAAAAGATAAAACTAAAAGAAGCTTATTATTATATTACGACTTTTGGTTAATTGTCGTATAAATAATTATAATAATATTTACTAAACATGTAGTAATAATAATAACATATTTAGTGAAGAATGTATACAAATTTTATTATTATCTCATGAAAATGAAAAAGTTATTTCTGAAAAAATTTACTAAACATGCAAATTAACTAAAAATGTGTGTATAATCATGTCTTATTATAATAATCGTTCATTATAAGAACATTTTATTATAATGATCTAATTTTTTTATTTTATATTCTTTTTATAACATTACTCCCTCCGTCTCAAATTAATTGAATTTTTTAGACTTTTTTCAAGGTTCAAAATAGTTGAATTTTTCAAAGTTCAAGATGAATGTTTGAAACTTTTTCCATATTTACCCTTCATTTATTGAACTTTTATATTTTCTAGGAAATAAATTACACTATATATTTATGATTTTACAAAGGGCAATAGTGGAAAGTATGATGTAAAGTTTGTCTTTGAATGTTTTTCTTAATATGTGTGCATATTATTCTACCGATAATAATGATATATTTTTCGTAAAATTACTCTTTTGCAAAAGATATGTTACATAAAAATATCATCAATGTCACGTATATATATAATATATTTTAAGTATGAATAAACGTCTTTCTAATCGTCTAAAGAAAGTATTCAAAGATAAGATAAAGCTAATTTCAGGTGTACACTCCCCGATCGATCCATTGCTGATCTGAAACATACCCATTACTCAAAATGGTGTTTTTTGCTTCAATTTCAAGAGCGATTTCATCTTCCTTGAGCAAAACTACGCATACCCATTTGAGGAAATTGCGGTTCTTGAGCAATATTCCAGAGAACACAGTGTACGGTGGACCAAAACCCCAAAACCCAAATCAAAGAGTAACCCTAACGACGTTGAGGCAAAAGTATAAAAAGGGTGAACCGATAACAATGGTGACGGGTTATGATTACCCATCAGCTGTACATATAGATATGGCTGGAATTGATATATGTCTTGTGGGTGATTCTGCATCTATGGTGGTTCATGGACATGATACTACTTTGCCTATTACGATTGATGAGATGCTTGTTCATTGTAGAGCTGTTGCTAGAGGTGCTAAAAGGCCTCTTCTTGTTGGTGATCTACCTTTTGGTACTTATGAGTCTAGTACTCAACAGGTAACAGTTTGATACTATTTTTATGTGCAAGTTACCTGCTAAGATTTTGACCCGCCGTGCTGTGCCCCAGTTGCCATTGCTAGGTGGAGCTAGGATATGGCACGGGGTTAATCTGAATTCCCTTTGTCGAAAAGTGTTACACTGCATATATAATGTCAAAAACATATTTTTATGTGTGTATTGTATGATGAGGTTGGTTTTAAGAGTATCATGCTTACATCTCTGTTGAGCGGAGGTTCTACTAGAAACAACCTCAGATACCCTACATTACATAGAGTGAGGTCTGCGTACATCCTATGGTCCCCAGACATTCCCATTTATGGAATTACGCCAGTTATATTGTTGTTGTATATTGTGTCGTAAGATATGAAATGAGCTTAAACGAAGAAGTTGGATTCATATAGCCGACTTCAACTTATTTTAGACTGAGACATAGTAGTAGTCATATAGTAGATGTTGGTTTTGATTACCTTTAGTGAAAATATTGCCTCATCAAATGTATGAGGACATTGCTCATTGAACTTGCATTTGCATTTTGACGATGTTGCTTACACATACAACAATCAATTAAATGTTCCCTCTTCATACTGGGGTAAGAGGGTCTTTTCTTGTTGAGTTTCGACAGAATGTGAATGGGTTGTTGATATTGTATTATGAGCAGGCAGTTGATACAGCTGTAAGAGTTCTAAAGGAAGGAGGAATGGACGCGATTAAGTTGGAGGGTGGGGCTCCATCAAGAATTACAGCAGCTAAAGCTATTGTTGAAGCGGGAATTGCTGTAATAGGGCATGTAGGATTAACACCTCAAGCCATCAGTGTTCTTGGTGGATTTAGGCCTCAAGGCAGAAACATTGATAGTGCAGTTAAGGTATACCTATTAAAAGCTGATAGGGTACACATCACTCGTTCAATTAAGACATATGCATTTATACTTGTTTTTATGAATTATGCAGGTTGTGGAAACTGCCATGGCCCT